>JAODAL010017180.1:0-78516 GCA_025379985.1 Phyllomedusa bahiana | reverse complement strand
TTTTTGGGGGAGCAAAAAGGGAAAACCAAACAGCCATTTTCCATTTCTGAGGCACCCCGTAGCGAGCTACAACCACCTAAAGGAGGAGTTTTGAGATGGCAAAACCCCAATTTTAATAAAAAACCGCATGCATAAGCCCTCCTAGGGTTGGGGGAGGTACCAAAATTTTCTAAGGTAACATTTTGTCATGCAGATTTTGGAGTCTGACATAAACTTCCCCTTTGCATAAATACAGATTAGATAGTTGGGAAAAAATCCATTTTGGCCCTTTTAAAAGATGGTTTAACGTTTGGGACTCTTCTTCACCGGAAATAAACACCATGTAACATCAGAATGCCAGTTTCTGCCTCTAAATTTATAATCTAGAGTGTGTGTCTAACCACATGCCCAAATTTCCATAATGACCCCAAAACCCAAAATACTTACAGGCCAGGAAGCTCAATGCAATTTGGCATCCGACAAAAAAGCTATTTTTAACAAGATGTCGGGGCTTTTCATTTTTCATGTACCATAAATAAATCTTTCAATGAAAATACATTTAGGGACCAAGAGGGCTCCATATAATTGTCAGCAGAACTTTTCATAACCACATAAAATTACCCCCCAAAAATCTAGATCTAATGACAACTAGTTATAAATATCATACATAGAAACACATGCATGCAGGGCCACTTCGAGTATAGGGTAAAAAGTGCAGCCGGGAAACGGATGGGGGCACTTTGGAAATTTTACTGCAGGTGCCTAAAAATTTAACAAAAAGGGACCGATCACTGGATCCATTTTCAATATGTGGAAAAAGAAATCGAACAGACACACAAAAGGGGGAAGCAAATTTTGACTTGATATAACAGATCATATAGAACTGGTAATGGGTGGGGGGACCAAATGTTTTGATAAAAATTAGTTATAATAAAAAAAAAACAGAAAAGGGCCACAATCGGAATTTTTAGGTCAGGAATTTCGATAAAAATAAATAAGCTCCCTCCTAACAGGGCACAACCTCAATTACAATAAATCCTTTTTGAGCCTTTAACCCCCAAACTCCGAGTCCCGGCCCCACGTTAGAACAAATGTCCGAAGGGAATAAATGGGGGGGGTCTAAATAGAAAACTCGGGTAAAATTACAAAGGGGCCAAACCCGGTGCCCTGTGCAAGGTCCCCCTGACAAAAGGCAACTTGGTGGCAGTGCCACTTTTAACTGTTTTGGGGTCCTTTGGATGCAAATACAATTGAAAATGTGGAGCAGGGAAGTGGGAGAGCATCACTTACTAGTGTTGATCGAACCGTTCGAGAAAAGTTAAGTTCAAGTCCAAATCCTTTTTCTCGAACTCAAAGTTCAAATAAATTTCAATTTTCGCCATGGCATTTTATAGTTTTAAAACGCCTTTCGCACTTTTGGGGGCCCCATCAATCATGAGACCAGAAAAATGTCCGAAAACGTCATCACTGGGGGTAGGGCTCCCTTTGGTGCTAAAATCACATGAATGTTATATTTATTTCATGTATTGCCTTTTTAACGCCTTTTTCCCCAGCTCATTCTCTTACTGACAGAGTTCTTTGCTGCTTGTTCAGGGGGGCACACGATTTGTTTATTACGGTTTAGCCCCGGAAAATCGCTATTTAGTTTAGTTAGGATTTTACTGGGGGGGTGTGCAGAAAGCTTAGGAATCAAGACTTAGTTAGATGTTTTTTCCTCTCCATAGACATCAAAAATTAAAGGGGGTTGTCCCCCGCTACAAAGAATAGCTTTCAAATTTAAACACAAAAAAAAGACATTTTCCCAAAATTTTAAATTGCTTTGTTCCTCTGTTTTCCCCCAAAAGGAAACAATAATTTTGACCCCGGCTGTTCTTTCCCCTCATAAGGGACCTGTAAACAAATTCCCCGGGCTGTTTGTTCAATGAGATAACAGAGAGTGAGTCATCACACAGGTCCGCATGTCAGTCGTGTCCTTTGGGCTCCAGACAGTAAAAAATTGATTATCTCAAATAAAACTCTGTAATTAGGGCTTTTTTTTGGGATCAGATAAGGAAGTCCTGCAAGTAGTTTGAAAGCTAAACTAAATCTAATTAGCATCTGAAAGACAATTTAGCTGAAAAAGCATGGAGCTTTGCAAATTAGTCTAACCAGGAATGACAAAAATTTTTTTCTGCATTCTTTAAACCCTGTGGGGAGACAACTCCTTTAAGGTTGTGTTGCTGGGTTTATTTTTCCCCCCCCGAACTTTATTTTTGGTGACATTTGCGGCGCACATAACGCCTACTCTTTTAAAACTTGGAAAAAAAAATTAACCCAAACACTTCTCCCCTGACTTTAATTGGGTTTGATTAGAATCAAACCCCGAAGAAACCACTACTGTTCGAAGTTCAATCGAACTTTTACTGTTAACCATTCTAACCCCTACTGCTATTAAGGACAAGGATTCCACACAAAAAATCCCCTTTTTCAGCCCACGAGAAAGGGAGTCCTGAAACAGAGGGAGTGTTCACACCAAATATTGATTCCATTTTGATTTCTCTTTTGTTCAATCACTTTGCTGCATTTTGTTAATGATAAAAATAAACTAATAACACTTCTATTTTAGAAAGCATTCTCACTGTACAGTAGTTTTTAAACAACTACCAAAAATGTTTGCATTGTACCGTATGTATCTGTAAAAAATAAATTGTTTCTGGTCTTTAAGGATTTTAAAAGCAAAAACAACGTACAGTGAAATTTCATTAATGACCTGGGGAAAACCCATCAGCATAAGGGCCGAAACACCCACCGTGTTTTGATACATGTTAAAATGGCGAGGGCACGGGTTTGGAAAGAGATCCCAGCTAAAGATAAATGTGCTAAGTCTGGAACTTGATGTTATTTTCCTCAAAAATAGGAAGTAAAATCTTGGTACAAGATTTTTATAATAGATATGACATTTTGAGGGGAAAACCCATTAGTTTAAAAACAATCTAGATTGCTTCTTTAGAAAGCGAAAACTAACCGTTCTCTGACAAACTAACGCTGCTGTATTGTATTTAAAAGGGGGTTTTTTGGGTTTTTTTGGGGAAACACATTTTCATTTCCTTATTAGCATTTTAAAAGGGGGCCCACTTTTGGGAAAGGAAAGAGTGAAAAAAAAGAAATCTCTCACTCTGGAGGACCTATCCAGTGTTACACAGATAGCCTAATAATGGGATTACACTGTGTAGCTCTTTTCCCCTGGGGGGCATGCAGGAATTATACACTGGGGAAAATGTTTTAAATTTCGTTGGCCGCCAAATTTCATGCCCTAATAACGGCATAGAATGCCCCTGATTTTAAACCCCCCTCTAAAACAGGCATAAATCAGTGGGATAACCTTGGGTGACTTCGGCTCAGGTAAAAACCACTTGAAAGTCTGTACCTTTCCAGCAGCAGTAATGCACCTAGAAAGCTGTACAAGCATAAAATCTAACTGCGCAAGTTCATGCTCCCCCCTCCCTTTTCCAGGCGCAAAACAAAATGGGGGTGCGGGGGTTTTAAAAATGTACGAACTGGGGTGCCCGATACGGGCAAAGACAGCAGATATCTGGCGCAGCCCCATCCATACATGTAGCCTTTAATGACAGACTTCCCCACAATTTTCAGCTATTTGCTGAGGGTCCCATCTGGGGGACATTCTGAGATCAAGGTATTGTCAAAGGACCCTTCTAACAGCCAGGGATTGTCCACAGTGGAGAACCCCTTTAAACTAGTATTATCACCAGAACGATCTTTCTCTACCTGATAACATTATTGAAGGGTAGATACAGCTGGTTGCCCAGTTCTCAGTTCTACAGCATTTTCTTTACTGGTGTTCTTCAGATACGTCTCATCTACATGCAAATTATGGCGCAATTCTTTGATTTTTGGCTTTCATTTTTTTTCCTCCCTGCCTTCCAGAATCCATAACTTTTTTTTTTACTTTTCCAACTACATAACATATCCTGCTTACTTTTTGTGGACAATAGTGCATTTGCAGTTACCATATACCGATATCTGGTACAGCCTAAACCCCCACAAATTATATGGTTGGGGTCGAACAATGAAAAATAAAAAGAGTTGTTTTTGTGGATTCACTGTCATACATACGAGCTAGTGTAGCGCCAATAAGACAATCTGGCTCAGGCACCACCTTTACCCTGGTCTGTTCTCTCAGGTCATACCATACAGACATGTAGACCAATACGCACAAATCTGGCTCAGCACCACATTTACCTACCTGCTGTGGCGTTCTTCTTGCAGTCATACAAAACGGAAGCAGTGTAAGCCAATAACACAAGTCTGGCTCAAGCACCAGCCTATACCCTTGTCTGCTGTTCTTCTGCAGTTAAACAAACAGCCGTGTTGAGCCAATACCACAAGTCTGGCTCAGGCACCACCTTTACCTGTCAGGCGTTTTATGTTTTTTATTTTTTTGGGTGTTTTTCGTCTGCAGGTCAGACATACAGGGCAGTGAAAGCCCAATACCACAAGTGCTGGCGCAGCGCACCACCTTTACCCTGTCCGTGGCTTGTTTCTTCTGCAGGGTCATACATACAGGGCAATTTAAGCCAATACCACAATTCTGGCTCAGGCAACCACCTTTACACCCTGTCTGGCTGTTCTTCTGCAGGTCATACATACAGGGCATTGGTAGAGCCAATACCACAAGTCTATGGCTCAGTCACCCACTTTACCCTGGTCTGGCGATCTTCTGCAGGGTCATACATACATGTGCAGTGTAGGAGCAATACCGACAAATCTGGCTCAGGGCAGCCACCTTTACCCTACCTCTGTTCTTCTGCAGTCATACATTACAGGGCATTGTAATCAATAACCATCAAGTCTGGTTCGAGTAACCACCTTTACCCTGGTGTCTGGCTGTTCCTTCTGGAGTCATACACTACAGGGCAGTGTAGAGCCCAATACCACAAGTCTGGCTCAGCACCCACCTTTCTACCTGGTCCCTGGCTGTGTCTTCAGCAGGTCATACATACAGGGGCAGAGTGTAGAGGCCAATACCAACATTCTCGGCTCAGGCACCCACCTTTACCCTGACTGGCTGTTTCTCTGCAGGTCATCTCCCATACAGGCAGTGTAGAGCCAATGAACCCACAAGTCTGGCTCAGCACCACCTTTACCTCTTGTCTGGCTGTTCTTCTAGCAGGTCATACATACAGGCAATTCGTTCCGACTGGTGTCTGGGCCCACAGGGAATTGATCTCGGGCCCACCCTACTTGTACGGTAAAAATTATTACCACCTCGTCGACATAAATGCCGCCCATTTTTACCACATAAACATGTGTGCAAAACAGAACTGTAATTGTGTAGTACAATAGCAAGTGAGTCACGATATCTGTCCTATCTCACACAGTATGTCAATTGCAAGCATATCATAGACACAGGGCTAAGTAGCTCCCATCCAAACCCCCCCACCACCCACCATACAATATCCTCCATCACCCCATTATGCCTTGGTCACATGTGCCACAGCCACCCTTCTAAATAAACACCAGCAAGAAAGTAAAAGTCTAACTCCTAACACAGGTCAGCGTTCCCTCACTTTTACGAATCTGACACGTGTATTTACCACAATACTAAACCAATATAACCTTACACCACCACCATATAGAGACCTATCATAGAGTCAGACACAGCTCAAATAACCTATTACACTCCATATTAGAGAACCACATAGAGTTCAGACATCACTCAGTATAAACCTACAACACCACCATATAGAGACCACATAGATGGTCTGGACACCACTCAGGTATAACCTACAACATCGCCATATACTAGATACCATATAGAGGTCATACACCAGCTCAGTCACATACAGTGAAACACACTGATCCAATATAGAAGTAACATAAAACCCCTGACATCCAGGAACTCACCGAGACGTCCCTATCTGAGGAGGTCGTTTCTCTTCTCTCATGAGTCTTCTTATTTTCCCTTTTCTCTTATTCTTCTGCTCCGTTCCACACCCCATGATGACTTGTCCCTCCACAACTGCCCCCACAAACCATCCCTGCAGAAATTACACACAAATATCCTAGAATCCCCTCAATTTTACTTCAGCATCTCTTTCGCCTATTCCCCCCTCTTTACAAACTTCCCAAGGTGGAAGCGGTATACAGGCAAAACTTAGAGCCAAATAACCTAAGGGGGTTGGAGGGTGGGAAAGGACTTAACTAACCCCCTGTAGATAATCCAGAGTATACAGCAGTTAGGGACTCCCTTTAGTGTAGTATACAGGTCAGTTAAGCGGCCGCCTTTAGGTAGTATAACAGCATAATTCCTCCTTAGGTAGTAACAGCAAGTAGGGGTCTCTTTAGGAGTATACACCAGTTTAAGGGTCTCTTTTTTAGGAGTATACGGCAGTTAAGGGTCTCTTGTTTAGGGAGTATAACAGGCAGATAAGTCACTTTTTAGAGATATACAGGCAAGTTAAGACTCGCCTTTTGGTATTATACAAGGCAGTTAGGGTCTTCCTTTTAGGGAGTATACCAGCAAGTAAGGTCTCCTTGTTAGGATATGTAACAGTTTTTTTAAGGGTCCTCGCTTTTAGCTATTGTGGCAGTAAGTCAGAGGAAGCCCCGTACCCTTTAGCTATGTGCAGAAGACAGGGCCCCCCTTTAGCTAGTTGTAGTAGCCAGGCCCCTTTAGCTAGTGTGTAGTAGTCAGGTGGCCCCTTTAGGTATCAGGCTCCCTAGTTATGCCAGTGCCCCCCTTTAGTAGTCAGCCCCTTTTATGTATCCAGGGGCCCCTAATTAGTTCAGGGGCCCCCCCTCTTGTAGATCAGAGGCCTCCTTTATGTATCCAGGGCACCTTTATGTATCAGGGCCCCCCCTATATGTAGTGATCCATGGGCCCCCCTTTATGTATGTCAGGCCCCCAATAGTACCAGTTCCACCAATTAGTAGCCATGGGCCTCCCGAATATAGCTAGCGCCCCCCAAAGAAGTTACGGACCCATTTAGTAGCAGGCCCCCCATTAGGTAGTCAGGAGGGCCCCCATTAGTAAGTCAGTTCCCCCCATAGTAGTCAGGCCTCCCATAAGTAGCCAGGGCCACCCATAGTAGCCAGGGCCCCATATAGTATTCCAGGCCCCCCTAGTAGCAGGGCCCCCCATAGGACCTAGGCCGCCCCTTAGGTACCAGGCAACCCAATAGAGCCAATAGTAGGCCAGTGGCCCCCCCAAGTAGCCAGGCCCCCCATAGTAGCCAGGGCCCCCCATAGTAGTCAGTGGCCTCCCCATATATCAGGGGCCTCCAATAGTAGCCAGGAGCCGCCCATAGTAGCCAGGACCCCCATAAGTAGTCAGGGGCCCCCCAATAGTAGCCAGGGCCCCCCATAGTTGGCCAGGCGAACAACTAGTTAGCCAATAGTACCAAGGCCCCCCATAGTAGCCATGGGCCCTCCCTTAGTAGCCAGGCCAGCCCCTTATTAGCCAGGGCCCCCCATAAGTATTCAGGGGCCCACCATAGTATCCCAGGCCCCCCATAGTAGCCAGGCCCCCCATAGTAGTCAATGGGCCCCCAATAGTAGCAGGGCCCCCATAGTAGCCAGTGCCCCCCATAGTATCCAGGGGCCTCCCCCCCCCCCCCCCCCCCCATAGTACCCAGGTGCCCCCCATATTAAGCCAGGAGCCCCCCCCATAGTAGTCAGGGCCCCCCATATAGTCAGGGCCCCCCAATAGTAGCCAGGCCCGCCATATATACCAGGGCCCTCCCCCATATAGTCTGGGCCCCCCCATAGTAGCCAGTGCCCCCCCATAGTAGCCAGGCCCCTTTAGTAACCAGGGTCCCCTTGTAGTCAGGGTGCCCCCCCCCTTTATAGTCAGGGCCCCCCTTAGTATCCAGGGACGCCACAAGTAGTCAGGGGGGACCGCCGCTATAGTAGTCGGTGGCCACCCATAGAAAGTCAGTTCCCCCTTAGTAGTCCAGGCCTCCGTAGTAGCGCCGGCCCCCCTTAATTATTTTAAAAAAAAAAAAAAAAACAAACCACCACTTACCGGCTCCGGGTTTCCCGCTCCGACTGCTGCCTGCCCGCCGCTGTCCGATCTCCCCGCCAGGCTCCGTACTGTCGCCCTGCATAGCGCGCGGTGAAGTGACGCACCAGCGCGCCTACGTCAGCATTAGGGGCCAGCGCCCGTCAGGCTGGAATGGCCTAACACCGTTACAGCCTGCCAGGAGATCAGCGATTCGCAAGCGCTAGTGGCGCTGTGCTCCGCTGACACCAGCGCAGACCCCCGGGATCGGGGACAGGTCAGTCCCCCCTACTCGCCGAGCCCTCTGTTCACCACTGGGCGTGGCGGTGGGGGAGGGGGGGGGAGCTGTGTGGGGACGCAGTCCGCGGGCGTCCATGACCGGATGCGCGGGCACCCGCACCCCCCCCCACCCCCAGCCTGCCCCAGGGAGCGACGCTACTCGCCTCCGGGCCCACAGCAAGCTCGGGGCCCAGCCGGGATTCCCCGTCCCCCGGCGGCTCCCCAGTCCATCCTGCGATGACAGGTGCAGGTGGTTAGAGCCAATACCACATAGGTCTGGCCTCAGGCACCACCTTACCACTGGCTGGCTGTTCTTCTGACAGTCAACATAAAGGTCGCAGTTAGAGCCATACCCGACAATCTGGCATCAGGACAGTGAGCTGAACTCTGGTGATATATAGTTTATATGATAAGAGAGGAGCTGAGCTCTGTGATTATAAGGGTTATATGATAGAGGAAGGATGCTGAGCTCTGTGTAATAGGGTTATGGGATCTGAGGAGAGAGCTTGACTCTGTGATATATATAGGGTTTATGAGTAGATGATAGAAGCAGAGTTCTGTATGAAGTATATAGGTTTATATGATAAGGAAAGAGAAGCTGAGCCTGTATATATCAGGATATATGATAGAGAGAGAAGCTGAGCTCTGTGATATATAAGGGTTATATATATAGGGCGAGAAGCTGAGCTCTGTGATATATAGATTATAGGATAAGGAGAAAGCTGCAGCTCTGGATATATAGGTTATATGATAGAGGAGAGGACTGAGCTCTGGGATATATAGTTTAATAAGTAGAGCGAGAGAAGCTGACCCTGTGAAAAATGGGTTAAAAGATGGGAGGGAAGGACGAGCCTGTGTTATACGGGGGTTTTATGTAGAGGAAGAAGCTGAGTCTGGGAAAATACAGGGTTATATAAAATAGAGGAGAAAAAAGCTGAGCTCTGTGATATAAGGGGTTATATGATAGGGGGAGAAAAAACCAAACTCTGTGATATATAGATTTTTAAAACGATTTGTGCCCTAAAAATTTAAAAAAGCAAGAAAATCTTAAAAAGGTAAAATTTAAAAAGAAAAGAAAAAGCTGTCAATCAAATGTGAGGGGGAAAAAGTGGGACTTCCACGGGCTTTCGGGGGTCCAGCCCAGGTTTACTCTGCTTTTTTTTTCCCAAAAATCAAATAAATCTATATAACCCAACATAGCTCAGTTTCTTTTCTGGGCAATCACCCCTGCTCCACTGGGCAGCTTTAAATTCCCCAGGCCCGGTTTCCTTTATGGGGTTAATTAATAAAACAAATAATTGGGGGGGGGTTTCCCATATGGTTTTTTCCAGAGCCTGCTCTTCAAAAAGCATTTTTTGGTCAAGCTGGGGGTTTTTGAAAAAGAAGTGATTGGCAAAAACCCGCTCTGCTTTTCCCCTAGCGGGGCTTGCTACATTTGAAAATTGGATTGCTGGAGGTTTGAAAAACTAAAACTGCAAAAGGGGCTACAGACCTCGGGTTAAAATTTTGTCCCCTTGGTTTGGAAACGGGCTACTGGAGCAATGAGAGGGAAGGGGGTGGCCAAAAATAAGGGAAAATTTGTGAAACCCCAAACGGGAAAAAAAATCTAATGAACAAAGCAAAAAAAAAAAAAGCAAGGAAATTTGGAAAAAATTTTTTTTTATTTTTTCCTACATGTTTAAAGTTTCTCAAAAATGGAAAAAAAACCCTTTTTAATTGTTTGAAAAAGCCCTGTCGGGCCGTGATTTAAAGGGGTTAGGGAAAATTATTGCAAGGGGTTTTTTAAAACCTTCTTTATCATTTTCTCCAGTGGAAGGGAAGGGGTTTAGAAAAACCTTTCTTTTAAAAATAGAAGTGTTGTGCTTTTTTAAATTGTTTACTACCCCATTTTCCTAAAACCCTAATGAGCAAAAAGGGTTTTCCATGGGGCAGGTCCCATGTACCTTTTTGGACTTGTTTTGACACCAGAGGGGTAAGATTTTGGGAAACGCCCCGGGAGGTTTGTCAATCAAGTCAAAGGGGGTTCACTGTTGGGTCGGGATAGGGGAGTTAGTACGGGAGGTTTTTGGGGTAAACCCCCCAAATTTGGGAATTGTGTCCCCAAAAAAATTAAAAAAATATGGATTATCTCGGGAAAAACACGTAATTTAAAAACTTTAAAAGGGTTTGTTTTTTTAATATTCCAAACAGTCGATCCAGCAGATGAGTAAAAAAATCAATTTTATTGCAAAATTCCATAAAAAAAAGTTCATGCTAGAAAAGCAAAAAAGCACATCCTTAGCCAACCAGTGTTCATGCCTAAAATGGTTTTGAATACTACCTCCACTCATATGTACCAACTTTTGAACATTTTATTCAGGGAGACTCACATGCCATAGAATTCTTAGTTTTTGTTTTAACCCCTTAACGCCGAGGCCTATTTTTTTCACATATGTTTTTCCCTCCCCACTTTCCCAGAGCCATAACTTTTTTTATTTTTTCATCTTTATAGACATACGAGAGCTTTCTATTTGTGGGACATGATGTACTTTCCATCGGTGTCATTCATTGTACCATAGAATATACTGGGAAATCACAAAAAAATTCTAAGTGGAGAAAAATATGAAAAAAAAAAAAAAACCTTACTTGCGCATGTTTGCCGGGAGTTTTGTTTTCACAGCGTTCAATCCTTGGTATAAAGGATGTGCTATCTGCATTCTACAGGTTTATATGAATCAGGCAATGCCAAACATATAGGGTTTTCATTATGTTTTGGTACCATAAAAAAATCCAAACTATTTTTATTTTTTACATTTTTGCCATGATGAGAGAGAGAGTTGGGAAGCATGTTTGAACCCCTACCTGGCTGTGTAGTTAAAGGGGTTGTCTCACTACAAGGATTGCTTTTTATGTTAAAGATCTTGCAAAAACAAGTCACTTTGTAATATCTGTCCATTAACAATGCCCTACCTATTCCTAGATATCCCACTCTTGTATGGTCTGCATCAGATCATCAGGGTCGCTATAGCTACAGACCTGTTTGATCTCTCATGATAGGCTACCAGCGGGGTTGCTTTGCTATAGCTTACAGACCTGGCTTCTACTGCAGCCATATACAAGCATTAGCTGAACTAGTGGAAGCCAAAGTGTAAACAACCACTCTGGAATCAAAGTGGACAAAGTGGAAACCAAGAGGACAAGGAAGAAAGAAAGAAAGGAAAGGGGGAAAAACAGTGACTGAGGTTTTATAATTAAAGTGAATCAATGTAGTGAGACAACCCCTTTAACCTGTTTGCATGTATTGGGAGTGTGGATGGAAACCCACAACAACAGGTGAAGAGCATACAAAGGTTGTCTATGGTAGGACTTGAACCTAGGACCCCAGTGCTGCAGGGCATCTATGCTGACCACTGAGCCACCATGCTGCCTTTGAAATTAAAATACAGTTTCCTGAAATGTGCCTCCTGCAGCTTTCACCTTTATTGGTGTACGAATTAGTGTAGTGAGACAACCCCTTTAATTTCTGGGGTACATGGCCCTGACAGATTCTCTTGATGAAAGTCACCGTTCACTGCTTTTGGGAGGTACACTTTGGGAATAGTCACAAACATATACCTTTGATAAAAGCTTTTGAGGTATGGAACCATAGAGATATTGTGGCGCACATCAGTCCTTCACTCCTATTGCTCTATATATACGTTATTTTACGATATTTGTAATCCTTCACTTCAGGCACATTCGCTTATGTGGTAACATCCCATTTCAATATAGTCTTGGCCACATGTGAGTTAATGACACTAGACTAAGTAAATGGAGCTTAGATGTAGATGAATAGTCCTGGAGGTGCTTGGCCGGAGGGCTGGCGGTGTGTGGGCTGATCAGGACACCCCGCCTCGTGCTGCTGCAATACAGAGCGCTGCAGATTGAGCAATGTTGAGTCATCCATCCTCCCAGAGGACACAGCAGAATAATTCAGCTCTTTCTCTGCATTGGCGAACACGTGTCTGCTTTCTGCGGGAAGCATGGATAAAGGCTCTGCAATCTCACTCCTAAGAGGCTCAATTACAGACAAAACACGCAGGCGTTCCCAAGGTTCTTGTATCTCTAATAAGAATTTGGGGAGACCAAAGGGGGAACGTGGGTGTCAGTCATTTTATCTGACAGCTCTCTGGTGGCGTTAATTAGGATCGTTTATAATCTTCTCACATTCAGTTTAACATTACACACAGGCCCTAAGGGCACAAAGACACATAGGAGGGCGACAGACCACATGCTTCATCCGGCTGGAACCTATATTACTTATTAGTTTCGGGCAGGAATATGCTCATCCCAGGTCTGTTTACTCCACTTACTGGTGAGGTTTCCATCCACATATACTTCAAGATTGTTTTAAGCATCTCCTACTCTTCCAGTAAAATTATATTTTCTGACATTGCTTCTAATCTCCCCCCCGATTAACCTGAGACTGTGCCCATGTATTTAATATCTTATGATTTTCCCTTCCATCCTGTACCTGTTTAAACCTTTCACATAAATAGAAGTGTCCTCTGTGTTCCCCTTTCTTATTCCTTCCCTCTTGTAACATATATAAAGGTTTCCATCATGTTCCCTGCTTTCTTCATGTAACATATGTAAAGGTTTCCATCATGTTCCCACCTGTTCCCTTATTTCTTAATTGTAAACATATGGTAAATGATTTTCCATTATGTTTACCCCATTCCCTTCTTTCCTCATGTAACATATATAAAGGTTTCTATCATGTTCCCCCTGTTCGCTTCTTTTCATCATGTAAACATTATATAAAGGCTTTCCTTCATGTTCCCCCTGTTCCTTCTTTCTTAATGTAACATATATAAAGGTTTCCATCATGTTCCCCCTGTTCCCTTCTTTCCTCATGTAACATATGTAAAAGGTTTCCATCATGTTCCCCCTGTTCCCTTCTTTCTTCATGTAACATATATAAAGGTTTCCATCATGTTCCCCCTGTACCCTTCTTTCTTCATGTAACATATATAAAGGTTCCATCATGTTCCCCCTGTTCCCTTCTTTCCTCATGTAACATATGTAAAAGGTTTCCATCATTGTTCCCTGTTCCTTCTTTCTGTCACTGTAAACATACTGTAGGTTTCCGCTCATAGTTCCCATGTTCCCTCTTTCTTCATGTAACATATGTAAAGGTTTCCATCATGTTCCCCTGTTCCCTTCTTTCCTCATGTAACATATATAAAGGTTTCCATCATGTTTCCCCTTGTTCCCTTCTTTCCTCATGTCACATATGTAAAGTTTTTGATCATGTCCCCATTTCTCTTCTTCCCTCCTGTAACATACAACCGCAAGGCCATACTTTCAATTGAATGGCTGGACTGAAGACTGAACCCAATATGAGGCAACACAAGCCCCTGTGCTACTTAGGAAAGATATAACAGTGCAGTATAAAACTAATGAGCAAAAGCTCACACACCCGTCCACTAGGGGAATAACAGAATGAATGAAAAACTGCACATTGAATAAGTACCAGTTCACGCCAGTAAGCAAAAAAGCCACAGTATAATACATGTGGAGACTGCACAAATGCAAAAAAAACTATAAGACAACCACTCACAGCCTTCTATGCCTGAGGGGGTGGTTGCTGGTATTATAATTGCATATAGATAAGGCGATACAAAGGGGGATGTTACTTCTGATTGGGGATGCTATTGAGTGGCATGTGACTGCTGCAGCCAATCAGAAGCTGCAATGTTGTGCTTGTCCAGAAGATGAAAATATACAAATTGAATTGTGGTTAAAGCAGTTGCCTTAAATTAAAAAAAATAAGCCAGTTTTTAAAGCCATTATAGTCTATGAATTTTTCCACCTAATACAGCACCCCTGTATTCAAATGGATGAAGCGAAGCTGTAATACCAGACAAATCCTATAGAAAACAGGGGCGCTGCTTCTCATTTTAATATTCTTAACATCTTAAAATGGAATCTATCATTGGTTTGAACCCAAAAACGTCCTTGCATTGCTTTAAGGTAGGATCCAAGGGTGTAATAACCAGATGGCCGAAACGTAGCTGTAACGCAGTTGAAAACCACAAGATCATGCTCTTCCACATCATCTTCTATTGATTGTTAATGACCATATGGTTATGAAAGCTATATACCTGCAATATTGTGCAGCCAGTATTGGAATAGACCAGATGACCATAGCGTCGCCCTTATTGGTGGTACTATTTTTAGTCATACAGTAAATAAATCGATAATAATAGAAAACCACGTGGAAGACATTTGGAATGAATTGTCATGTAGGGCATTGCTTATCATGTATGTGTATGAATTGTCCTACTGACTATGCCACCAGCTATCTAGGGACCTACTAATGCAACTGATCCATAGTCATCACATCGACTGTAGCGGTGCACAGTGGTCCCTCATGTTACAATGGTCTCAGAAGACTATATTTTTTTAACCATACAATGGTCTTTTCTCGTACTACATGTCCTGTACTGCTCTTATGGTCTCAACATACAATGGTCTCCCTGAAACCATTTAATATTGTATGTTGAGGGAACCCTGAATCACTGCATTAAAGACATGTAGGCCCTTGGGGAGGATAATACTCAACACTGTATGATATGACTGTGTGCATGATGTTTAATAGAGTTCTTTGCTTTGGACAATCCCTTTTGGAGAGAAGGCTGATCCAACAAACAGCTAATCACAGGATGACTCCAGCAATCGGCTGTATGCTATCAGGGAATCCAAGGAACTCGTAGTGGTCTACAGAAGAGCAAGGAGACCCAGGGGCGTAGCTACAGGGGGTGCAGAGGTAGCAGTGGCTACCGGGTCCTGCAGCCTGAGGGGGCCCAAAAGCCCTTCTGCCATATAAGAAGACACTAGTATTGAAAGTGGCACATGGTAACTGGGGGGCCCCATTTCACTTTTTGCACCAGGGCCCAAGACCTTGAAGTTACGCCTCTGAGGAGACCCTCACTGTGCCTCTGAGCATGGTGGGCCACTGGGCGTGGAAGACCTTATGCTACTTTTCAAGGTAAAAGGCAGAGTGCAAGACTCATGTTCAGTATATGCAGTCATGTACAGTAGCTGTAGTTTAGGTCACCAGAATCTAACCCTATTGGTGGGCCCGCGGAGTCAACTCCATCTTTGGGCCCTAAGCATCAGCTCCACTGATAGGCCCTGCTACTCCATTCCGACAATGAATGAACCTGACTATTTCCACTAATTCACAATGTAAAGAAAATATTTCAAGCAGTGTTCTCCTTTAAGGGGCATACCGAAACACAAGAACAAGATGCTTTCTTGCTAAGCGTGATACATTTAGACCTTGGTGTTTGCATGTGCTGTGAATAATTGCAACTGTAGAGCTATTGATCATAGTCTTTGCTTACTGAATCAATATGATCCTGTTATCATGCATAGCAAAGGTAGAAAAAGATACAGAGTTTTCATGGTTAATTGCTCATTTGGCACCGCTCCAGCCTTATATTAGCTTCTGAGCTGCACTATAGAATATGTTATCGCTATTATGTTACTGATACTACATTGGATGGAGGAGCTGAGCTGAATATGTTGAGAAAGTTCTGTGCTGCTTTTTACTGCATTGCGTCAGAGTGAAGGACTATGCTGCTCAGGAGCCCCCACCATCAGGTCTTAACTCCATCTCCCCCATACATCCCGCTGGTCATACTGCTAGCTAAGAGCTCAGCAGGACGAAGGGAACCATGAAAAGCAGTATCTTCTGCCCCGGCATTAATCC
Source organism: Phyllomedusa bahiana (assembly GCA_025379985.1). Taxonomy (NCBI): domain Eukaryota; kingdom Metazoa; phylum Chordata; class Amphibia; order Anura; family Hylidae; genus Phyllomedusa; species Phyllomedusa bahiana. The sequence goes on along the minus strand of JAODAL010017180.1, from coordinate 62,521 downwards.
TTCACATATCACAGAAACCATTGACATGATGGGAGCTGCTATGAACTTCTGAATGAATAAAGTAAAGGATACACCACCTATATGTAGAGTAGTATATTATTCCTAATGATGGTGGGGAACATAAAAAGTGCAGATTGTGTGGGTTTGGCCAACTCAGGATAGAATTGCCTGTTCTTCTCATGTCCCATAATCCTTGTCCCGTACAAATTTTTAGGATATGGGACCAACTATGCCTTGGCCCCCATAGCAGCAGAATACTCTACTTCTATGGTACGTTCACCCTCATTTAGGAACATGTTATCACTTATGCAGTTGCCACAGTGCAAATAGATGAGGACTCTGTATCGCAAATAAGCCTGTAACAATGAATATATTACTTCTGAGGAGTCCTAGGTGGCAGCATTTTTATCTAGTGACTAGTGCTGTGCCTTGGAGTCAGGTCAGGCTTGTTCAGTCTGACCTGAATTTTGCCAACGATCATAGGATATTTGTGCAACCAGTCATCAGCCTTTTTTCAGTTCAGCAACAAAATTGTGGTCATGCCAAAAGGGCTTGACCTTAAGCCGAAGCGCAAGACTGACCGTTATGAAGGGTGCAAGGCCTACTCCACTTTACAGTCATGGTTAAATTTGAGGTTCTTAGTGCTACAAATATATATATATATATATATATATATATATATATATATATATAAATAATAGCGACCTTGGGCATCTAACATGTTTAACCTAGAGAAGGGATCAAATTGTGTTGACAGGTTACCAACTAAGCAAACTTTTAGCTTTTTGGCATGAAAAAATGGCAGAAACCACCAGGGACAGCAATGCATGAAAGGAAAGTGCAGTGCTCCCTCCACATATAATATTAATTGGTTCTGGGGCGACTATTGTATGGTGGAGTCATAACTCTATGGAAAACTGGTCATTGGTTCTGAAGCCCAAAAATTTGCCCAACCTAATACAAATTGAAGAATAAAAGAATTTAAGAAGATACCAATCCAGCTAAAGCGCGTCCTTCCATGTAACATCAAAAAGAGCTGCTGGAAGCTGGAAATCACTTTCTATGATGAGGACAGGAGCTTCTTTGGGTCATGGACTTTATACACAATGTACCAGAAAAAAAGAAAATGGGGCCCTCACCTGGTGCCCAAAGGAGCCGCTCATCCTGGCACATGTAAGAGCAGTACAGGACATGTAGTACCGCACTGTACTGTAGAGAGGCGCTACTAGACTGCCAATCACTGTATGCACTTCCATTATACATGTAAGAGCAGTACAGGACATGTAGTACTGCACTGTACTGTAGAGAGGTGCAACTAAATCGCTAACACTGCATGTACCTCACTAATACATGTAAGAGCAGTACAGGACATGTAGTACCACACTGTGCTGTAGAGAGGCACTACTAGCCGCCAATCACTGCATACACCACACTAACACATGTAAGAGCAGTACAGGACATTGTAGTACACACTGTACTGTAGGAGGCACTATAGGCCACCAATCACTGCATGCACCTCACTAATACATGTAAGAGCAGTACAGGACATGTAGTACCACACTGTACTGTAGAGAGGCGCTATAGACTGCCAATCACTGCATGCACCTCACTAATACATGTAAGAGCAGTACAGGACATGTAGTACAGCACTGTACTGTAGAGAGGCGCTACTAGACCGCCAATCACTGCATGCACCTCACTAATACATGTAAGAGCAATACAGGACATGTAGTACCGCTGGTTGGATCTTCCATCAATCACATCTGCCACAGATCAGCAGTGTCTGTGACATTGTATGGGGAGTGTGAGTTCAAGATAAATTATTCCAAGAATGACCATTGCATGCTAAAAAAATTTATTCCAAGATCACTGTAACTTGAGGGAGCACTGTATAGCATTTTTTCCTGGGAAACTTTCCTAAGGATAATTTTTTATTTTACAAATAAAAGAGGGTTGTCTCATCAAAAAACCCTATATTTATATGTTCTCTCAAGACCACCCTCTGTGTAGAAGAATTAAGAGCTGCTACATAAAAGAGGAGCTCCTGCTCTGGTGGACCGGTCTATGACAGGGTCAGTGACAGACTAGGTCCATGAGCCCAAGAAGAAAATATTCCAAATGATAAACCACACAATTTAGTATTGTTAAGTTTGTATTTATCATTGTATACATTGAACGTATCATAATTAAGGGCTCACAGTTACTTTCTCTAACCCCCATATCACAACATGATGCAAGGTAGCATAAAACCATATATATGTATGTATATGTGTGTGTGTATTATATATATATATATATATATATATATATATATATTATAATATATATATAATTATAATATATTGTATATATATATTATATATCGGGATAGATATGCATCTCATGATAAAAAATGAGACAGATACAGTATAATGAAAGGTGGGCAAATTGTGCAACCCAAAAGAACACAAGTCAGGTGGGGTGGGTGAATTGTGATTTATTTTATTTTTTTGCAAAAACAGCAGCAACGAGATGATAGCTGGAAGTCATTAGGGGAATCTAAACTGCGCTATAGACATTGCTTTTTAATATGTAGTGTTTGTTTGTTGTAGCCAATAACAGTATTTCTGAAAATGGAACATGATGTAGGTCGAAGGTTTTTCACGCACTTTGTGGCATTTTTTTCCCTATAGATCTTCATTGTTTGTTTGTTTTTATACCAAAAAAAAGAATGCATGTGTTGCATTCTTGGTTTTTTTTGTGGAACATTTAACTACATTGCAAATCATGAGATGTGAAAAATGCTTCAGAAAAATGGAAGTCTTTTTTTTTTTAACCAAAAAAGTACCATGAAACGTATGAGGGGGCCTAACCCTCACCAGTCTGCACACTATACATTTTTGAGACTATGCAATGTCTGTACATGGTATTGCACTTTACATATTTATTTAGGTGCTCCATCAACTACTGGATTGATTTATAGCAGTGTGTTACCACATTAACTTTATGTATTGGTTTATATTATATCTGTATATACAGTATCAATCCTGAAATTGTTTTATGCTGCCCTAAACCATGTTGGTTCTTAAAAAGATGCAGAATAATAATTGTAAGGTTCAAATGTTTTGAATTTGTTTATACTATCACTATACAAAAAGCAGTAATTACAGTAATACTAATAAACAAGGCTAAGTTATACCGTCATGACACTATACTACTATACACTATTACTATGATATGTTTACCACCTCATAAGAGCAGATTAATTCACCATATTTATTAAGGGTCACACTTCTCTTCATAAATCTTGTGCATCTTGAACAGTCTTTAAACCAGAAAATAAAATTATATCTGGCATAGATGTGCATCAATCTTAATGACATCTTTTGGTTAATTAATACATTTTTTGAGTTGTCATTGGCAATGCCCCTCCTGCTAAATCCTATCCACCATTTCTACTACTGACATTGAAAGGCTAGAAGTAGTGATGAGGGATTACGTTGACTATCATCGGGTCGATAGTCGATATCGGCAATTATCAAGACAATTTCCGATAGTTGTTAATAGATTATGGCCGATGACTATTAAAGTCTATGGGAGAAGAACAACACCTTCATTCTTACACCCAAACAGGGCTGGAGAAGCTGGAATTAACATCACAACAGTCAAATGGATACGTGCTACATCTTAGGCAACACACTTAGGTTATTTAAAAACCACAGAAAAAAAATCACAGACCATTCACTATCCCTGTCTTGCACCACAGCAGACCCTTAAACCTGCATGACCGCACAAATTAAAAAGTGCCAGAAGGCAGTATGATTTGAACATCATTTTACTTGAACTGGACATTGAATATCCATGTCCTGGGCCACAGCATGAACCCCGAACCTGCATGACCCACAGATTAAAAAGGGCCAGAAAAAGCAGTCTTTGAACCACCATTTTAGTTGAACTGGACATTGACTATACCTGTCCTGAGCCACAGCATGACCCTTAAACCTATCTGACTCACAGATTAAAAAGTGCCGGAAAAAGGAGTCTTTGAACCACTATTTCGCTTCACTGGACATTGACTATACCTGTCCTGAGCCACAGCATGAGCCCCAAACCTGCATGACCCGCAGGTTGCATTAACCACTGAAGAACAGATTGGCGACGCTGTTCGTTACTGAGATTCACAGGGCCCTGACGCAGCATTGACAGGCCTGACGGTCCTGCAACCAACGATCCGCTGGCATGCGTGTTGTCGCCAGCACTGGAAGGAGCACCTTCTCTCGTACCTCTACCTCCATGTCCTACACCCCTCTTTGCTCGCTTACCACCTGCATTTCGCTCCATGTTCCGAAAGATAAAAATTTAAGAAATTATGGAAGAGTTTTTGACAGTCTCTTATTAAAAGACGGCAAATCACAGCATTCTTAAATCCCTCTAATTTCCTACAGCCACTAGGATTAGAAACTGAATTGTTTCTAGCGAATACCTGTGAAATGCGGTCTGGTGGAGAACCATAAGACAAAATAAACAGTGTTCTTCCTTCAGTCCCAGGGATTTACAACTGCCCGTTTTTTGCAGCAATGACAAACGAGAACAGTTGCTAGAATATTTTTCAGAATTGTCGTACAACATGGCTATTTGAAAAAAAAACTAGGGCTGCACCACGTGTAATACAGCTATTTAAAAGTTATACGGATAACAAACGGTGTTTTTTGCACCAATGAAATACACCAACAGTCACTACAAAAATTTCTGTATTCAAATGTAAGTACTGTCACGGGGGGTCCCGCAGCCCCTCGCCCGGGCTGCGGGCGCACTCGTGTTGTCACCCGCCGGTCCCCGCTGCCCCCGCCGGGCCCGCGGGTCGGGTCCCGGCTTCCCCCTTACCTTCCGGCGCCCCCTGAGTCCTCTCGTCCTCCCTGGCCGGCCGGCGTGGGGCGCTGCCCGCCGCTTAGGCGCGCCCGCCGGCTCTCGAGGATTTAAAGGGCCAGTACGCCCATTATTGGCTAAGATTGGCAGGTGACCCTATTTAACCCTCTTCCTTCCGGGTCACCTTTGCCGGATTTTATTTGCCGTACGCCTATAGAGAAAGCTTCTGTGCCTCGTTGTCTGTCTACGTGTACCGAAACCTCTACGCTCCTGTTTCCTGACCACGAACCATTGCCGCCTGTCCTGACCTCTGCCTGTCCCCGGGCCCCCGCCTACGCCCACGATTCTGTACCACGCACTGCCTTGGCCGCCACCGCAAGCAAGTCACGCCAGTGGGACGACCTGGAAGATCTCCGCCGCTGCAAGTCCATCCCGCTTTGCGGCGGGCTCTGGTGAAAACCGGGCTCTACTTAGATTCCGTCCCCTGGTACGGCTTACACCATCGCTTGCGGTGGTCCAGCGGATCCACTACCTGCATTCGTTACAAGTACAAGGTGGCTATTTGAACAAAACTGGCCGCACCAAAGTAAAAAAAACACAATTTGAAATGTATATGGATAATAAAAGGTGGGTTTTGCACCTATGAAATACACCTGCAATTACTAGCAAATTTCTGTATCCTAATGTAAGTACAAGGTGGGTCTTTGAACAAAACTGGCCTGCGCCAAAGGGAAAAAAAACTACCGTATATACTCGAGTATAAGCCGACCCGAGTATAAGCCGAGGCACCTACTTTTGCCACAAGAAACGGGAAAACTTATTGACTCGAGTATAAGCCTAGGGTGGAAAATGCAGCGGCTACTGGTAAATTTTAAAAATAAAAATGGATGCCAATAAAATTACATAGGCAGTTTAATGTCCCCATAGGCAATTATAGGCGGAATATATGGCCCTATAGCAGGTATAGGCAGGTATATGCCCAAAAGGCAGGTATATGGCCCCATAGGCATGTAATAGGCAGTTATATGTCCCCCATAACCCGATTATAGGCAGGGATTTGGCCCCATACGCAGGTAATAGGCAGGTTTAATTGGCCCCATAGGCAGGGAATAGGCAGTATATGGCCCCCTAGGCAGGTATAGGGCAGGCTGTAGGCAGGGATAAAGGGTAGGCTGTAAAGGGAGGTTTTAGGGCAGGGTTTAGGCAGGGTATAGGCAGGTATAGGGCCGGCTGTAGGCAGGTATAGGGCAGGTATAGGCAGCTATAGGCAGGTATAGGGCAGGTATAGGGCCAGCTGTAGGCAGGTATAGGGCCGGCTGTAGGCAGGTATAGGCAGCTGTAGGCAGGTATAGGGCCAGCTGTAGGCAGGTATATGGCCGGCTGTAGGCAGGTATAGGGCTGGCTGTAGGCAGGTATAGGGCTGGCTGTAGGCAGGTATAGGGCTGGCTGTAGGCAGGTATAGGGCCGGCTGTAGGCAGGTATAGGGCCGGCTGTAGGCAGGTATAGGGCCGGCTGTCCAGTATAGGCGGCTGTAGGCAGGTATAGGGTCGCTGTAGGCAGGTTAGAGGTATAGGCAGCTGTAGGCAGGTATAGGGCCAACTGAGCGGTATAGGCAGCTTAGACAGGTATAGGCAGCTGTGGCAGGTATAGGGCAGCTGTAGGCAGTATAGGCAGTATAGGGCCCTAGGCGCTGTAGGCAGGTATAGGCAGTTTAAAAAAATCAAAAACAATCACTTACCTGGCTCCCCGCTGCTTCGTCTCCCTCGCCGCTCCGCCTCCTCGCTGTCCGGCCTCCCGCGCGATTCCTGCATCTTCTCGGCACAGGCGGGTGACGTCATCAGGCCGCGCACGCAGCGTGATGACACACGCTGCCTGTGCCGGAAACTGCGGGTGGCCGCAAGTCTGCTTGCGGCCGCCCGGAGACCACTGCGGGGCACGGAGCGCTCGCTCTGTGCCCCGCAGTGGTATCCCTTCACCTATATGCGCTCCGGAGGAGTCGCATATAGGTGAAGGGATCGCGGACAGTGCCCGGGCCAGCGCAGCGCCCGGACACTGTGCGCTCACTCGGCCTTCAGTTATATGCGGTCCCTGAGGAATCGCATATAACTGAAGCGTCCCTGTCGGCACTCGGTCTATCGCAGCGCCCGAGCGCCGACAGTGACTCGAGTATAAGCCCATACTTCAGCTCATTTTTTGGGCTGAAAAACTCGGCTTATACTCGAGTATATACGGTAATTAAATTGTGTACGGATAATAAAAGGTGGTTTTTGCACATATGAAATATACCTGCGGTGACTAGAAAGGTTCTGTATCCTACTGTAAGTACAAAGTGGGTCTTTGAACAAAACTGGGCTGCGCCAAAGTGAAAAACACATAATTAAATTGTGTACTGATAATAATAGGTGGTTTTTGCACCTATGAAATACAACAGCAATTACTAGCAAATTTCTGTATGGTAATATAAGTACAAGATGGGTCTTTCAACAAAAAAGTCCTGCGCCGAAGGGAAAAAAACCTAATTAAATTCTGTACGGATAATAAATGGTGGTTTTTGCACCTATGAAATACACCTGCGGTGACTAGAAAAGTTCTGTATCCTATTGTAAGTACAAAGTGGGTCTTTGAACAAAACTGGGCTGCACAAAAGTGAAAAAAACCTAATTAAATCGTGTACAGATAATAAAAGGTGGGTTTTGCACCTATCAAATACACCTGCAGTTACTAGAGAAGTTCGGTATCCTAATATAAGTACAGGCTGCACAAAATACAAGGTAATATTTCACCAAAAACTGGTAATAAAAAGCCATTTCAATGCAGGGTCAAAGCAGAGCCTGGGCTGCACAATATACACTCTCCTTTCAAAAGCCTGCCAGCCTGTCTGTCTGTGTTCGCCCGCACCCCTCCCCCCTCGCCCATGGCTGTACAGCGCTAGATGCTTCTTTCAAAGTCTCAGCCTAACTAACTAAGAACTGAAATTCTCTAATCTGCCTATGTTCTAATGTTCACAGTTAAAAGCATAGTTATCTGTGTGAACAAAGAGAACTGTGTCTCTGAGCTGAGCTGTATTGAGGAGAAAGCTGACAGACGTCCTGCTCTTATGAGACACAGACACACACTGATGCTGAACAGGAAGGGCTGTTCTATGTAAAACGAGGTCATGTGATTTTTCCAGCCAATCACAACCATACACATCACAGTCATGACGTCGCACACCCAGCTCATCCGGCTCTATTCTCTAAGCTGATTTGCTGGCCGCCAAAATGACAGGAAGCGCTGAAAATGGCGCGATATTAATAGATTATGCGCAGATTCTCACCTAAATTATTGCGTAATCGGAAAATTCCGATCAACATAAAAACCGTGCCGATTTCAACTTTGTCGATTATAATCGCTCAACACTAGTTAGGAGTACAGGGGAGATTTCTCAAATGCAAAAATACTCATGAACACATCTACTATTCATGAAAGAGGCAGTTGCAAGTATTGCAATCGCACATAGATAAAGCTTATATAGGATGCCAGTTATATGGTTATGTTTGGTGCAATATGCTGGCTTACAACTAATTGAGGACGCCCTTGCTATTCTATTGAGTGGACTGCCCAAAATATTCCAAGTGCCCCACACAAATTACTGATCGTTTTAACTCTGTGTCCTAAAAGTGGTATTCCTCTACCAGGTTAATTAGTTTGGTGACCTGGATCTTCAGAGAGACCCACTTATGGATGACGGGGCTTGAGAAATTGTTCAGTTTGCGGCCCCACTCCACTCCTTACAGCATAGGCGGCAGGTGCTGGCTGATAACTGCAGCTGACACCTCCTTGTAACAGCACAGAATGGAGCTGGCTCCATTCCATGCTCTTTAACGAACATGGCTATGGCGTCTAAATGCACCATTCCTCACTCCAATCGGGACCTCCGCCACAAGATTGCATGCTCCAGATCAGTTTACATGGAATCTGGAAGCCTTATGAAGGCTTCCATTGCCGCCTTATTTCTCGTTTTACTACTTCCTGTCCCAGGCAGGAAGTAGTAGAACCGCCATATTTGTACAACCTATTGTATTGTATTACAATGCAATAGGCTGTATAAACGATCACACCTCCTAGTGGTCAATCACCCTAAGGGGACTCAATGTCAAATTAAAAAAAATAATAATGTTTTAAAGTGTAAGAAAAAAAAAAAATATTAAACGTTCAAATCACCCTCCTTTTGCCATTCCCCCCCCAAGAAAAATATATATATATAAAATTAAAAAGTTACACATATTTTGTATTGCTGCATCTGTAAAAGTCTGATCTATTAAAATATAACATCATTCATCCCGTACTCCAAAATTTAACGGCTCTTAAATAATAAAAGTGATCAAAAAAGTCACATGTATTCCAAACTGCTACCATAAAAGGAACACTTCAGCCCACAGGAAATGCCCCCTCACTAAATTCTATAGGTAGAAGGACAAAAAAGTTATTGGTCACAGAAAATGGCGCCGTGGCAAATATTTTAAAAATAGAAAATGTTTGGAATTTTTTTACAGTGCAAAACATAAAAAAACTCGACATGTTTGTTATTGTCCTATGCATATAAACCTGTCAAAAACAGATAACATAACATGTATACCGAAGACTGAACGCCGTAAAAACAAAACTCCCACAAGTACTTTTTTCACATTTTTTCCCACTTAGCATTTTTTTTTAGGTTTCCCAGTGTATTCTATGGTACAGTGAATGACACTATTAGAAAGTACATCAAAATAAAAGCCCTCATATAAAAATAAAAAATAAATAAAAATTAAAAGTTATGGCTCCTGAAAGGAGGGGAGGAAAAAACGAACGTGAAAAAAAAATTGGCCTTGCCGTTAAGGGTTAACTCACTACATTGATTCATCTCAACTCAGTCCTGTTTTCTTGGTTTCACTTTGAATTCAGGGGCGTGGTTACTGGCTTCTACTAGGCTGCAGTAGAAGCCAGGTCTGTAGCTATAGCAACCAGTGCTGGCAGCCTATCAGGGTAGATCAAACAGGTCTGTAGCTATAGCGACCTGAGGAGCTGATGCAGCCCATACAAGAGGGGATATCTAGGAATAGGTAGGACACTGTTAGGGGCCGTTCACACGGCTTATTCTGGGACTGATTCCAGCTGTACTGCGCGCCGTATTTGCGCTGTGGTATGGCTGGAATCCGTCCCAGTCATTACGGTAATCCACAGTTCTCATAGAGAACTATGGATTCCGTCTCTTCTCCCCGCTCGGCGAATATGGCGAGCGGGGAGAAAGTGACATGCACATTATTTACGGTGTGTACGCGCCGTGACTAATGAGTGTCTATGGGGCCGGCGAGCTGTCGGCCCCCCGCCCCGCCCCCGCTGCATGGCAGCCGGCATAATTGCGCAGCGAAATCCGTCCCACAATTACATCGGCTTTAAGCCGTGTGAACCAGGCCTAAATGGACATATATTGCAAAGTGACTTGTTTTTGCAAGATCTTTAACATAAAAAGTAATCCTTGTAGTGAGACAACCCCTTTAACATTGGCCCTATTTGGGGCTGATTATTCTAGAGCCAGCCCCAGCCCTGGGGAAGCCTAGTTCTCTGGTGGGCCAGTCGTGCCCTAGTAGGGATTGCCTTGCTGGGTTATATAACTCTTCATCAGGGAAATATTTAGAAGCCATTGATTAGTGCAGCGAGGAGCCCGGAGCCAGTAATGAGTGTAATTAGTGATAATTTAGTTTGTTTGTTTTGTGCTTTTTGTTTTGTCAGAAGTAATTTTCTAGAGATAAGCAGTCATTTTCTTGGCCCTGAGGCCCCTAATCGAGGAAATGATAAAGCCAGTGCATTTCTAATCCGGAAGAGCCCAGATACCGTGCGATATTAAACAGAAGCCGATGTGGTGGAATCAGCAGAACCGGAACAAGCGCCCCGCTTAACTCTTTTCATCCAAGCAATTGACTTTCCTTCTAGTGATTTAGAGGATCACAGCTGCCGTGATTTGCAATGTGATGTAATGTGGATCAGTATATCATGACAAAAGCAGAAGCTGGCAGATTCTACTCAGTGGTGGGGGCTCTGCTGATCTCACTGGGTAATAAAGAGGTGTCACCAAGATTTAGTGAAGCTGCAGTTCTGCTGCTGAGACAGTGAAGAATGAGTCTATGTAATACAAAGAAGCTGAAGGCGAGGGCCACACAGCACAGGAAAAACAACGTCGGAAAGACGATGGCATTTTGTCCTATGCAGGACCAGGGTTTTTGACACTGATTTGTGCAAAAAACGCGGTCAGTTTTAGTTTTTTACAACAGAATGTATGGGAATTTAAAGGCACAAGTTTTTCATTGCTGTCTATGCAGCACAGTGGACAATACGACTGTATTTCTGTGCTGTGTAGACATAGCCTAACCCTGTTGTAGTCCTAATCTACAGGCCTCTTCCATCAGGAGAGAGCACCTGTCTGGCAATAACCTTATCAGCAGACAGGGGATAGTACCATAGCTAGGAACCCTCTTAGACACTCCTAGAGTCCACCGCTACACAGTTTCAGGATTGAGTTTTATCTGTAATAGACTGATAAAATTGCCAGAAAAATTCTTCCGCTTTAAATAGAACTGAGCAGTAATACCAGGCATAGTCCAAAAACTATGGCACCCTGTAATTTTTTTTCAGGCAACACAATTTAATACCACATATATACACATGTATATGGAATACACACCACGGCTGTGGAGTCGGAGTCGGTGCCCATTTTGCAGGAGTCGGAGTCTTTAGAAAATGGAACGACTCCGACTCCCAAAATATATAATTAGTTGGTCCAGTTATTTCGATGCAGAGCAAAGAGCAAGAGGAATTGGGTCCGGCCGGTGCAACTGCTCACATATCTTCAGCCTCATCACATGAGCAGTGTAAGTGATGACATGGAGCAGGGAAAGCGCTGCCCCAGGGGAAAAGATTCTGCTCCCAGGGCAAACAGATTGACCAGATTTCAGCAAAATGTTTCACCTGCTTTCAAAGAAGTAGAAGAGTTCAACCATTCATCAGAAGTGACTGTGGCTGAGGCAATTCCTTTATACCCTGACATTGTTAGAGATGTTGCCACTGTGGTATCCGCTTTGCCCCCATCACATGTTAGTGTAGAGATGCCGTTCTCTAGCCTGGATTTTATGAGTTCAGATGTGTGGTCTTCGATGCTGGTTCTGATGTAGGCGTTAATATTTCTCAGTATATGTTAAGGTTGGAGAAGGAATGGTTCAATGACAATGAAGTAGAGTTGCTGTACTGGCCTCTATAGTCCCCAGACCTCAACCCAATCATTCATACCCAAGTCCAGTATGCACCAACATTGGGAACGTGTAGAAGAGACCTGGAATCAGATTTTGGTCAAGAAAAGCTTGAATCTGATCCAGAGCCCAGAAGGATTCAGGCAGAGCTGAAAGCCAAAAGGGGATTTCCCAAATACTAACAAAATAATAAAAATTAACATTTTGGATTTTTAGGAGCAAAACAGTACCGATGCAGTTCCAGGAAAGAATCTGCAGAACTAAGCAGATGCTAAATACTTGCATGTATGAGGGAGTCAGGAGTCGGAGTCAGGAGTCGGGAGTCGGAGGTTTGGGAAATTAAGGAGTCGGCTCTGGCTTGCCGACTACACAGCTCTGATACACACACACACATTTATACACAGACAAATATATGTAATCCACACACACACACACACACACACACACATATATATAATATATATATATATATATATATATATATATATATACACACGCAAATCACGCACATGTATATGCAATAACCACATACGGTACATACACAACTTGTTAAACAAAGTACAATAGCAACAATAAAGGACTAACACCTGGTAAAAAGAGAGATCTGCATGACATACAACTGACATAGATAAATAGATGGATAGATAGACAGATAGATAGATAGATAGATATAGCTAGATAGCACTTCCTAAGTAACAATATGAACTTGGTGCCAGCAAAAAAAACAACCTCAGTCACAGGTCAAAATGTACATCCTTGAAAAACATTGCAGCACTCACTGATTGGAAAAAAGAGTGAGTGGAGCTTTATTCCATATCTAAGAGCGACATTTTGGCTCCTATTAGAGCCTTTATCAAGCCTAAAATATTCTGTAATAACTCTCACTAGGACAGAGCCAGGGGCGTTACTACCGGGGTAGCAGACGTAGCAGCTGCCACGGGGCTCGGGTACTTAGGGGGAAATGCCGCTCCTGGGCCCACTGGCAGTGAACTTAACAGTTCACTGCGGCGGGCGCAGAGCTGAGGGGCCAGGCGCATCCCGCCTCTGAACGCCTGGACCCGGGCGTTGAGAGACAGCTCTGCCCCGTGGTAGCAAAGTGGAGCACATCCGGCGCTCGGCTCTGCAACTCTTCCTGACAGCAGGCGCTGGCTCTTGGTGATCATGTGGGCGAAGAGATCACGTCACATGATCGCGCCGCCCACGCTGAGCACAGCGGCCGGAGCGCGGCGCATCGAGGGAGTGTGGATCGAGGTAAGTAAGTGATTTCTTATTTTACCTGCCTGCTTGTATTGCCCACCAGCCTGTCTATATACCCCTGCCTGCCTATATACCCCAGCCTGCCTATATACCCCTGGCCTGTCTATATACCCCAGCCTGCCTATATCCCCCCAGCCTACCAATATACCCCAGCCTGAACGGCCTATATACTGCTGTCATTCCCAGCTGTATATACCAGCCTATTATACCCCAGCTTGCCTATATAGTCCTCCTGAAGCCTGCCTATATACCCTGCTTGCCTATATAGCCCCCGAAGCCTGCCTATATACCCCTGCTTCCCTATATAGCCCTGCCTATATAGCCCCCCTGCCTGACTATATACCCCCCTAAGGCTACCTATATAGCCCCCCTTCCTGCCTATATACCCCCCTAAGCCTGCCTATATAGCCCTATAGCCCCCCAAAAGCCTGCGTGTATAGCCCCTATAGTCTCCCTAAAGCTTGCCTACCTATATAGCCCCATGAAGCCTGCCTGTCTACTTATATGGGGCCCCTATAGCTACCTAAACCCTGCCTACCTACTTATATGGCCCCTATAGTCCACCTAACCCGTGTCTATCTGTATGGCTCCCTATAGCTACCTAAGACCTGCCTGTCTACCTGTTTAGCCCTCTACAGCTACCTAAACTCTACATGCCTACCTATATGGCCCCTATAGCCTACCTAAAGCCTGCCTGCCTATTTGGGCCCCACTATAACCTATTTACCTACCTGTCTACCTATGTGGGCCCCACCTATAGCCTAGCTACCTGTTGTCCACCTACTGCATACCTACCTACCTGAGGCCTAAATACTGCCTACCTAATTGAGACCTGCCTGACTACTGTCTACTTACCTAGGATCTACCTACCTGGGGCCTATGTACTACCTACCTACCTCAAGTCTACTAACCTACCTACCTAGGGCCTACCAACCTATCTAATGGGGGTCTACCTGCTTATATGATTCGGTGGGGTACAGGCCATAGCTGTAACACAATCTCCAGGGGGTGAATCCTCTGTTCCTCCCCTCTGACTGGGCCTCTAAGCTATGGCCTGTACCTGCCCTCCAACCCTTGGGAAGTTTGTACAGAGGTGGGGGGCAGGGAGTGAGGTGCTGAAAAAGTGAGGATTCTAAGATATTTGTGTCCAAATCTGCAGGGACGAGTGGCCGAGAGAAGTCATCATGGCGGTCTGTAGCAGATGCAGTCAACGACTCAGTAGAGAAACGTCACCTGTGAGTCACAAGATGTAACTGCACTTTAATCACTTATATGTCAGCAGAGCCTGTGTACACTGGTATATACCACTATATGGTCACTGTATGGAGGTAATGTATAGTCTGCAGAGTCTGTTTACTCTGGTGTCTACCACTATATGGTCACTGTATGGAGGTAATATACAGTCTGTAGGACACCTGTGTACTCTAGTATATACCACTATATGGCAGTAATATTGATCGTTATTCATTAATAGTATAGGGGTATTAGTCACTATGTGATGGTAATTTGTGCTCATGTTCTGACAGCATAATCCGGTCCATATGTGGTAACGTTATTGGTAATGTTAATATGGGTATAGTGGGATATGTTTGGTAGCAGTATGATGGGGATATCTATGGTGAGGTGTTCACTTCTTGTATTATCTAGTAACTGCATGACTTAAGAGGTCCTGGTAAATGTTCGTGGTCAGGGAAGTGGGGGAGGGGGAGGGGGCAACCAAAAGTTTGCTTTGGGGCCCAGGCTTCCCCAGTTACGCCCGTGGACAGAGCAACCTGAACAAAACATGCAATACACTCCTCAGTATATGAAGCTTCTAACAAGCCAGGATAACCCTGCGTCGGAGTGATGGGGCAGGTGCTGGACAGTCGTGAAATTGCTGCTGTTCCCTCCGATATGGTTGCCAATGTGATCGGGAACATGGAGCTGTGGGTCAAAATGTGTCTGACAGAAAACAGGGGTCACTTCCAGCATCGCTTGTAATGCAATAGATTTTACAAATGCCAAGGTCTGTGGGGTAGTTGTGTTTTTTTCCAATTGGCATATCCTAATGGGCATTATCATACTGTACACAAACATAAATACACCATACACGAACATATATATATATATATATATATATACACACACGTAATATAAATACAATATACTGCCACATATATACAGTTTACAGAAACAAACGCAATACAAAGACACATATACACAATACATAGACACAAAAACACAATTCTCACACATATGTAAACAATGCATAGATGTACACTATACACAATGCACACACTTGTCTACACATTGACTAGTGTAATACCAATTCAGAAGCAGGTGAAATAAACAACTTTCGCCATAAATATACCAAATATAAACCAAAACAAAATGATGACTCAAAAATACTATATAAATTTGTCAAAAATCCATAATAAACTTTATTTTAACAAATACGTTTCACAAAACTTACACAATGTTTTTAATCGCAGCTAAAAAACTGTTAAAAAAGTTAAAAAAATTACTACTGTAATTTATACTATGATGCATTGCCCAACGAATTCAGTTCAAATTACTAACCCTGACCTACAAGGCTCTCCATAACCTCTCCCCTCCATACATCTCTGCCCTAATTTCCAGATACCTCCCCTCACGCAATCTCCGCTCCTCACAGGACCTTCTCCTCTGCTCCCCTCTCATCAGCTCCTCACATAACCGTCTCCAAGAATTCTCCCGTGCCTCACCCACACTCTGGAACTCCTTAACCCAAAACATCAGACTCTCCCCAACTTTCACCAGTTTCAAAAGCAACCTGAAAACCCATCTCTTCAGGATAGCCTACAACCCACATTAACAACACCACCATTACACCAGCCCCAACATGTCGCCCCAAACCTTCTGTCTCTCCCCTTCTTCCTTGTAGATTGTAAGCCCTCGCGGGCAGGGTCCTCTTTCCTCTCTGTTTCAGTTACTAGTCATTTTGTCACCATTGTATTTGTTCAATATTTGTTATGTATGTAATTCCCCTTAAATGTACAGCGCCCTGGAATTAATGGCGCTCTAAAATAAATAATAATAATAATAATGCATTGTGGTTAATTTATTTTGTTTGTTGTCCCAGTGTTTTAAGTGACATATTGTCCTGCTTTTTTGTACTATGGATGATTTTAACTGTTTTTTAGCCGTGTCAGTTTTGTGAAACATATTTGTTATAATAAAGTTTATTATGGATTTTTGACAATTTGATATAGTATTTTTGAGTCATCATTTTGTTTTGGTTTATACACATTAACTAGAACTCAAATGCAGTGGAAATGTTTTATATACCATGTTATCCAATATGTACTAAATAATTTATACTTCTCATCATCTGACAAAAGTGTGGCAATAACTATTTTACCTAATATTATTAATCAGTGCTCAGGTTTTGAGGCACAAATATATGATGAGGGCGATATGCTCTATAAGATAACAACATTCTCCTAGGATTGGTAGGAAAATATGCAGTCCCAGTGCAGAATTTGATCCCATACTGTACAGCCTCAATGTGCAGTTTTGCTGCAGAATCAGCAGTTTCCATAGCTGCATGTCATGGACATCACCTTGTTACAGCTCTGGTATAACTCTTATAGCCCCCATACACTGAACATCCATGTGTCTCAGTGTTATACAGGGGTGTGCTCTGGTTTGACTTCTCTACATGATTAATGACAGTTGCCAAACACACATGATAAATACCTTGGGCCTTATGTATGAAAACTTTCTGGCAGTAAGACTGTTCTTGTTGCCCATAGCAACCATTCAAAGCTCATTGCAACCAATCAAAGCTCATAGTAATCAATCAGATTTCATAGTATATCTAAAAGATACCACTCATATTTTACATGAAGTTAGTAAAGTAAAATGGAAAGAAAACTATATACTTGTAACATTAGATGTCACTTCTCTTTATACAACAATCCAACATTTAAAGGGATGTGAGAATTAGATATATTTTGTTGAAAAGTAATTTCTTTAATGATATACAGACACACTATATAGTAGAATGTGCCTCTTTTATATTGGAACACAACTATTTCATATATGATGTACAATATTTCTTGCAAACTTGGGACACAGCTATGGGGACCAAATTTACCCCTAGCTATGCCAATTTATATGTAGGTGGTTGGGAGGAAAAGATAATATTTCCAGGGGGCCCACTGCGAGCAGAGATATTATGGAAAAGGTTTATAGATGATGTTCTGTTTATTTGGAAAGGATCTTTGGAATCATTAAATGTGTTTTTAGATTAAGTAAATAATAATGAATATTTTTTTAACATTTAATTCAGAAATAAGTAGAACCGCTATAAACCTCTTGGATATTACTATATTTGTAGAACAAAAAATTCTACAGACAAAAAGTTACCATAACAAAAACTGACACCAACAGTTTCATACCATCCTCCAGTTGCCATCTTACTAGATGGTTATCAAATATTCCCAAAAGTCAATTATTGTGGATATGCAGAAATTGTACAAATTTTCATCATTATGAGGAAGAAGCCATCAGACTTTCGAAGCAATTTATTGCTAGAGGATATTGTGGGAAAAATTTTGAAAAAACCCAAAAATGAAATAAAAACATTTCCTAGAAATATACTTTTAAAAGAAAAGAAAAATTTAAATACCTGAAAAATAGGAATTTCTAAGGAAATAACTAGTCTTCCGATTGTGATTCAATATCATGATCAAAGCAATATTTTCAAAAGAATTATAACAAAAAATTGGAATCTTCTGAAACATGATAAAATGGTGGGGGAATATTTACCAGATGTTCCCAAAGTAGTTTTTAAAAGAGCTCGTAACTTGGGAAACATGTTAGCCCCCACTATACATTCTAATAAGTTTGGGAATGGCAGAGTGAAGTACATAAAGGATTTTTTCCATGCGGAAAATGTTACGCTTGTAAAAACTGTAACATGAGAAGTAAAAATAAAATGGTACAATTCTTCAACGGAATGGAAAGGTTTGAAATAAAACACTTCATGACCTGTCAATCAAAAGGCGTAATATATGCTGTAAAGTGCCCATGTGGAGAACTAAACGATCATTAGCCACCCACATGAGAGAGCATGTATACAATATAAGAAGAGGCTGGGACACCAATTATCAAAACACTTTAAAGTTCTACATCAAAGTTCATTAGTAAATACTGTCTTTTTTGGCATTGAGAGTGTGAAACTGGACTGGCGAAAGGGTGATCTAATAAGTAAGATGTCCAGAGCAGAAACAAGGTGGATTTTTAATTTGAATTCACAAATACCAAACGGTTTGAATTCAGATATTGAACTATTTGCGTTTTATGGTTGTTTATTAAAAAAAAAAACTGAGAATTTTTCCTTTCTTTCTCTCTCTCTCTTTTTCCTTTTTTCCCTTGGGATTTGAAATGGAGACAGCATTTCAGTGACTGTTTTAATCTTTTGCACATTAATGTGCATATTGATGCTTTTTATTTATTGTATTTATTGTTATGTTTTATGAGGTAGAATATATTAAAGGTTAGGGAAATGTATTCTTGATTGTTTTTTAAAGTAACATCATCTGTAACAAACAGGGTGTGGAACAGATATAAAGCCCAGACTAAGCCAGGCACTATACCCTGATGAAGGAGATCGTTATTCTCTGAAACGCGTAGATCTTGTATGCCTGCTCGGCTTTCGTTAGCTACAGCCTTAGTGACGCCACTCTAGTCTGTTAGCCTGTATGTGTGGATCCCGCACGCTTCTGGCTGGGGCGTATTAGCGGTGAACACACCACACTGTTTATATATTATTTCTGACAAATCCACCAACTGAAGATTGAAGTGGACAGAAACCTGGATTAGCGCGAGGTTCCTGGCTGATGTGAGCATCCAGTGAAAATCTCTGGGGAAGCGTTTGCACTGTTAGGCTATGTTCACACGGTGTATTTGCGGGGCGTAATTACGCCCCGCATATTTGTACGCCTGATGAGCGGGGCGGCTGTGATACGGGGGACTTGAGCAGTGAGGCGCGATCGGCATTTATCGCGCCATTATCTAATTACTAACGTTTGCGATATTTTGCACTAGTAAATTACACTACATTAGGTCAATTATCTCCCCGCTTGTGCAGCTTCTGCCTGGCCGTAGAGTAGGTAGACAGTAATCCCATATTCTCTATACGATAACTGTGAATAACCTAGCAATGAATGGACGTTTTCGGCCCTAATGCGCACATCGGCGCGTAATTACGGACCATGAAAATCGACCCAAACTTAGAGCCGTGAACCATAGCTTATACAGGTGTGTTTTACATTTATACTATTTGCATGGGGTTGCATATTTGGAATTTGATTATTTGGGATGCTTTGATTAAGTTGGCACCTTATACAGCGAACAGAGCACGATCGTCTTTATATATACACTTTTTATCTTTATTAGAGGATTGCAGCAGGAGATTTCCTCCAACGATCTTTGTGCAGCTTGTTCCCTGAAACACCTGGCGCTTGTATCTAAAGTAGTAGCTTGTTTTTTTAGATTTCATAGTAACCAATCAGATTTCATAGTAACCAATCAGAGCCCATAGTAACCAATCAGAGTCCATAGCAACCGATGGGAGCTCATAGCAACCAATCAGAGCCCATAACAAGCAATCAGAGCCCATAGCAACCGATCAGAGCTCATAGCAACCAATCAGAGCCCATAACAAGCAATCAGAGCCCATAGCAACCGATTGGAGCTCATAGCAACCGATCGGAGCTCAGCGTTTATTTCATACAGTGCTCTGGAAAAATGAAAGTTGAGCTCTGAATGGTTGCTATGGGCAGCAGGGAGAGTTTCCATAAATGAGGCCCGGAGTCTGCCTTCTGTGCAGCACGTTGTGATGCCCATGTATCCTGACACCTTTTATTATAGCCAGCAGTGACTTTTTAGTAATTTGTGCTACAGTGGATCTTCTGTGAGATCATACAGGATGATGAGCCTCACTCCCTACACACATCAATAAGCTGGCACCAGTTATCCTTCCTTGGACCATCTTTACTAACCATAATATACTGAAGGCACCAAACAAAATCTACCCAGTCCTCTGATATCACAATTTGTTTCAGTTCACATGCTTGCCCATTTTTCCTGCTTCATTTTTAAGTTAAAACTGCACCAAAACTACGCTGTGTGAAAGCACCTTTAGATAACTAAAAGGAGCTTGCTAGTAATAAAGGCAGTCAAATTGCAGGGCAGCACTGCAGGTGAAAAAACGCACCAAAACTGCACCGTGTGAAAACAGCCTACCAATTGCTGTTATTCCCTTCACCCGTCGGTGTCTTAAACTGGTTCTGCTATTACTTAAACCCATGTATATGTAACTTATTAGAGAATGGTTAGTAGAGGAGGTTCTCTTGTTACGGATCCTTATCTCTCAGTCAGAGGGAGCAGTTATCAAGAGTGTCTCTCCTTCTGGAGGACCTGTCCTGTCCTGCAATAACATGAAGAGACCATTGGTTTGAATGGGCACGGTGTAATACTTCTTTCCTCCTGTGGTGATGCTACAAGGAAACTGAATGCTTTTGTCAGTTTTCGCTACAGAATGCAGCTGACTGCTGGGGGTGCCCAGATGGGGGGCACATTGTGATCAGTCTACTGTGATGAGCTCTAACAACTAGAGATTGTGTAAAGTGAAGAACTCCTTTAGGGGCCGTTCACACGGCTTATTTCTGGGCACGGATTCCAGCCGTATTGCGCGCCGTACTGCGCTGCAATATGGCTGGAATCCCTCCCAGCCATTACGGTAATCCATAGTTCTCATAGAGAACTATGGATTCCTTCTCTCCTGGCGGGATACGCACCGTGGATAATGCATGTCTATGGGGCCGGCAAGCTGCCGCCCCTGCCCTGCCCCGCCCCACCCCGTACTCAAGCCGTAATTGTGGGCGAAATCCTGAATAAGCCGTGTGAACCCCGCCTTAATGTTACAGCTCATTAGTGTGTGTGTATACTGTGTACATCCAATTAAAGGGGTTTTTCCAGTCCCTCTTCTTTAAATTTAACTATGGTGCAGATGATGGGAGAAAAGCCAAAAAAAGAATAGTTAAAGAAAAAAATATACTGGCCTGGTAACTCATGGACCTCCAGATCCCCTTTTCTGTTGTCTTCTGGCTGTAGCAGTCACGTTATTCTGCCCGACATTACCATTCAGAGCCCTGACTTCCAAATAGTAATGTGTAACGTGTAACGTGACTGCTGCAGCCTCTGATTGGCGTTCAGCCCGAGCTGGAAGGTAACAGAAGACCTGCAAAGACTAGATAGGGGATCACTAGAATGAGCCTGAGTTAAAGGGGTTGTATCATTACATTAAATGTTCTTCAGAATAATGGGAAAGTGAAAACAAACAACTTTGCAATTGGATGTCATTTGCAAAGCTGTCTTGTTTTCATAGGATCCCTTATTTTCGTTTTCCCACCTCCTTGCATTTCATTGGCTAACAGCTCTACTAATTTACATTGTATCTGGCCCCCGGTCGTATTCACGGGAGCGGGCATTCCTGCCTCTCTCTCATTTAGAATAAGGGGCCGGCGGCATTTCACTCTGCACAGCCAGCAGCTGCACAGTAACACTGCAGCTGCTTCTACAACCAGAAAACAGCAGAATTGTGCTCGGTGCTTAATGCTGCGTGTAAACATATAAGGGAGACAGATCTGTGCTGCTCTAGATGAGTTCATAGAAGACTGGATTCAACTGTAACAAACCTCCAGCTTGAGAGGAGAAAAGATTAGTGCTCTGAGTTCATAGAAGGCTGTCTAGACTGAATGCAGTCTGCATACATTTATTTTACAGATTTTGGCGCTAAAATCGTTTTTTGTTTTTTTTTTTACAGATTTTGGCGCTAATAAAGTTATCTTGCTTCTGACGCTAAAAATATGCTTTTTACACAATTTTTTTTTTTTTACGGATTTTGGTGCTTAAATACTTTTTTCCGGATTTTGGCTCTTCTAAATTTATATTGCTTTTCTCACTAAAAATATGATTTTTTCTGCTAAAAATACTTTTTTTATGGGTTTTGGCACTAAAGTGCGTTTTTTTTTACGAATTTTGGTGCTAAAGTCTGCTTTTTACAGATTTTGGCGCTAAAATCCTTATGAACAGATTTTTTGTTGCAAAACCAAAATAAAAACGTGTTTTAGCGCCAAAATCCATAAAAAACGTATTTTAGGGCCAAAATCTGTAAAAAAAAAAAAAAAATTATTTTTGGCGACAAAATCGAGATAACTTTCTAAGCGCCAAAATCCGTAAAAAAAAGGATTTTAGCTCCAAAATCCATTGAAAAAATGGACTTTAGGGCCCAATCCATAAAAAAAAATTATCTTTGGCGACAAACGCGAGATAACCTTATTAGCGGCAGAATCTGTAAAAATACGGATTTTAGCACCAAAATCCGTAACAAAATGGACTTTAGGGCCAGAATCCGTAAAAAAAAAGTATTTTTGGTGACAAACGCGATATAACTTTATTAGCGCAAAAATGCATAAAACAACTACAAGATTACATATAAATGCAATGATGTGCTTTATATCCCCTTTTGTAGGGCGGAGTTACATCCAGAGGCTTAATTTATGCAGACATTAAAAAACAGACTTGAAGAAAGCAAAAAAAACAGTGTAAAAAACACGGCAAAAAAACACAAATCGCAGCAAAAACCGTTTTTCAGCTGCTTTTGACAGGAAGGGACAAAAAACTCAGTTTCATGAATAGTTTTAGTAATTCATTTTCAGGTCGTCCACTGCAGGGTAGACATAGCCTATGACTGCATAGGGAGAGGAATGACACAGTGACATGTGGACAGAAGGAGGTGGATCTACTATCCCCTCCCACTGATCTCAAACAAACTGACTCAGGGGCGAGCATGAGCATGATGTCATCCCCCTTCAGTTAAGAAACACCCAGCTGGGAGGGGAAGAAACTCCCCTGGATTTCTGTAACTGAGAAACAGAAAGTTCACTGAAACAGACTAACTGATGAAGTGATACATACCCTTTAAGAGGTGAGTATGTTCCTTTTTATTATTTTCTCTCAGTCGCTGAACTGTAGTTAAACATAAAAAGGTGAGTCAGACAACCCCTCAAAAGTTACTACGAGTTGACATAACTTCAGCAGGACTTATCTGGTACCAATGTCATATTTCACTAATGGTCCATTCATTTGGGATTATATCACTGTGTGGTGAGGTATGTACGACAGACTTTCCTAGCCTGGACAGAGCGTCGCCTAGATGCTGTGGTTCATGTCAGTGTGAGGTGTAAGTGTGGGGGGGCTGTCATCTGAGGGAGCCGAGGTGGGTGACTGACATTGCAGTTCTTTAATCACGGTGTAAGTGTCATTTATACTAGATGATCTAAACCCCCCTGTTGCTTTGGATCGTGTGCTATGAATGTTAATGAGGTAAAATTACACTTTAAAGTAGAATAATAGGGAGACGTACTGTTCTTCTGGTTCATAATTAATAATCGTGAGACACTCGTGAGAGGCGGCATCCATTACTCTATCCATTTACTTATATTATCTTTCGTTCCAGCTATGTAGTTGATGATATGAGACAATGTCTCTCTATCTGAAAAAGATCCTGAGATTACCCACTTAGGGACACAGCAATTTTTTTATTTTTTTTTTGGGGGTGGGGGGGCGTTAAACAATGAAAGACATAAGTTTTTCATAGACAGTATTATCGGTTCAGTGGTAGCTTTCACTACCACCATTTCAGAGTACTTATACTGTATCCATTAACTTTTATTAACTCTTTCAGGGGGAATCGAAAAAATGAATGACAAAAAAGCAGAGATGGCCAGCTCACCTTTTCCATACTGGGATGGGCTGCACGGAAAACACTCCAAGAATGCAATGCAACTCCATCTTGTTATAGAAGATAGCAATAAATGTTACGGACAGCGGTAGTGGATCCACTGGACCCCTGCAAGCGATGGTGTAAGCCACGCCAGGGAGCGGAGTCTAAGTAGCACCCGGTATTCACCAGAGCCCGCCACAAAGCGGGATGGACTTGCTGCGGCGGGAAACTACCAGGTCGCTTCCACTGACGAGACTTGCTTGCGGTGGCGCCAAGGGTGAGCAAATTTTCCTGCCTGGGCCCCCTAGTTCCCTTTTGGCCCCTTTCGTGTGGGGGAAAGGGGGGGGCCTGACTGGGGGCCCCAAGGGGGGGCCTGCCTTGCCCCTTAAGGCTTAATTTTCCCTTGAAAAAAACCCCCCTTTTTGCTTTTACCTCCCTTGTGTTTAAAAATTACCAAAAAGGTTGGGAGCCCCTTTTTAAAAGGCAAAATTAATAACCCTGTTGAGGGGCCTCCTTATTATAACCTTTTTTTGCCCTTGGGGAGTAAAACCCAAAATTTCACAAATACCTTTCCCTTAAAGGGGGCCCCTATTTTTTTTTTTCTTAAACCTGGCCAAAAATTTTTCCCTTTTTTTTCCCTTATTATTTATCTCCCTTTAGAGATTAACCCTTTAACTTTAAAAACCTTTTTGGGCCTAAAAAAGAGGGACCCTATTTCCTTGGGTGGGCCCCCAAAAAACGCTTCCCTTTTTTGGGCAAAAAAATGTTTGGCCTTGTGGCCCCTTTAAAACCCCGCGGGGGGCCCGGGGGCCCCATTAATACCCCTTTTCCCGAGCCCCCAAACCCCTGTGGAGCGCCCAAAATATGCCCCCCCCCTTTGTTGGCCCCCAAGGGGGCCGGGCCTTTTCCCCCAATTACCCGGGGGCCTTGGTGGCCCCAAACGCCGGCCTGGGGGCCCCCAAGGTTTGGGCCCCTTTATAACCCTTTTCCTTTTTGGTTTCCCAAAATAAACCCTGCCTGTGCCCTAAAACGGCCGGGGCCGGGCCTTCCCAAAACGCCGGGGCGACCCCCTAACCCGGGGCCGTGGGGCCCCAACCTGCCTGTGGCCCCCATTACCCCCCTGCCTTTGGCCCCAAAAAGGGGGCCTCCCGGGCCCCCAACGCCTTGGCCGTGGCCCCCCATGGCCTGCCTGGGGCCCCCCTAAAAACCCCTCCCGGGCCCCTAAAGCCTGCCCGGTTCCCCCAAACCCTGCCATTTGGCCCCCCAATTTACACCGGGGGGCCTGTGGGGCCCCTTTTTACGCCTGGGGGACCCCAAAACCCTCCTTTTGGCCCCTAAAGCCTCCCCTGGGGCCCCAAACCCCTCCCTTTTGGCCCCAAAAAAGCCTGCCGTGGCCCCCAAACGCCTGCCTGAGCCCCAATAACCCTGCCTGAGCCCCAAAACGCCTGCCTGTGGCCCCCATATCCCCTCCCTTTGGGCCCCCATAATGGCCTTGTGGCCCCTTTTAGGGCCTTTTTGTGCCCCCATAAAGCCTGCCTGGGCCCCTTTAAGCCGGCCCTGGGCCCCCATACCCCCGGGCCGGGGCCCCCCTTACGCCTCCCTTTTTGGCCCCAAAAAACCGGCCCTGCCTGACCCCCAACCCTGTTTTGGGGCCCCAAAAACGCCTGCCTTTGGCCCCCATAACCCCCTGCCTGTGGCCCCCTTACCCCTTTCCTGGGGCCCCCCAAACCCCCTCCCTTGGGCCCCCATATGCCCTCCCTGGGGCCCCCCCATAGCCTCCGGGGGGGCCCCCATACCCTCCCTTGAGCCCCAAAACCGCCGCCGGGAGCCCCCTTAGCCTGCCTGGGGGCCCTTTAAACCTGCCTGACCCCCCTATTTTTTGCCGGCCCCCCTTTTGGCCCCATACGCCTGCCTGGGCCCCATACCCCGGGCCTGTGGCCCCCAAAAAATTTTGAAAAGGCCCGCCTGGGCCCCCAATACCCCTGCCTGTGGCCCCCTTTAGCCGGGCCTGGGGCCCCCCCAATACCCTGCCTGGGGGCCCCCTTTAAGCCTGCCTGGGCCCCATAGGCCTGCCTTGGCCCCAAATGCTGCCTGGGCCCCCCAAAAGGAAGCTCCGGGCCCCTGCCTGTTGGCCCCATCCCCGGGGGCCCAAAAACCCCCCCCTGAGCCCCCAAAACGCCTCCCAGTCCCCCATATCCCCTGCCTGGGCCCCCAAAACCCCGGGCCTTTTGGCCCCCCTTAAGGGCCCCCGGGGCCCCCAAAACCCCGCCTGTAGCCCCCTTACGCCTGCCTTGTGGCCCCAATCCTGCCTGGGCCCCCATACGCCTCCCCCCTTTGGCCCCAAACCCCGTTTTGGGCCCCCCCAAAAACGCCTCCCGGGGCCCCCCCAATAGGGCCGCCTGCCGTGGCCCCTATCCCTCCCTGGGGGCCCCCCATACCCCTTTCCTGTGGCCCCCTTTAACCCTGCCTGTGGCCCCCAAAAGGCCGGGCCTTGGCCCCTAAAAACGCCTGCCTGGGGCCCCCCATAGGGCCTGCCTGTTCCCCTATAAAAAAACCCTCCGGGTCCCCAAATAAAAACCCTCCCTTTTGGCCCCCCAAAAATACCCTGCCTGGCCCCCAAAAACCCTGCCTAAAGGCCCCTAAAACCCCTGCCTGGGGGCCCCCCAAAAATATCCTGCCGGGGTCCCCCCAATAAATACCCCCCTTTAAAGGGGCCCCATAAAACCCTCCCGGGTGCCCCTAAAACCCTGCCTGGGTAAAAACCCTACCTGGGGCCCCCATACGCCGCCGGGCCCCCCATACCTCCCCTGTGGCCCCTAAAACCCCTTGCCTGGGGCCCCCCAAAACCCTCCTGTCCCCCAAAAGCCGCTGGCCCCCTAATGCCTGCCTTGTCCCCCAAAGCCTGCCTGGGCCCCCAAAAACGCCTGCCGGGCCCCCAACCCCTTCCTATTTTTTTTTCTTTCATTGCCTGACCCCCCATAACCCTCCCTGTGGCCCAAAACCGCCTGCCTGTGGCCCCAAAACGGGCCTTTTTGGCCCCCCTTACGCCTGCCTGGGGCCCCAAAAAGGCCCCCCGTGGCCCCCAAAGCCTCCCTTGTCCCCCCAAAAACCCCCCTCCCTTTTCCCCCCCCAAACCCCCTCCCTTTGGAAGCTCCCCTTGGGCCCCCCTTGCTGTAGCCCCATACCCCCTCCTGTGGCCCCCAGGGGGCCCCTCCCTTGGGGCCCCCCCTACGCCTCCCTTGGGCCCCCTTTACCCTGCCGACCCCCCCAAATTACGCCTCCCTTGGGGCCCCCCAAAACCCCTCCCTTGGGGGGCCCCGGAAAAAACGCCTGCCTTACCCCCCATACCCTCCCTTTTGGCCCCCTTTATCGCCGCCTGGGCCCCATACCCTGCCTTTTGGCCCCCATACCCTGCCTGACCCCCCCAAAAAAAAAAAAAATAGGGGGCCCTCCCTTTTGGGCCCCAAAAAACGCCTCCTGTGGCCCCCATAGGCTGCTTGGGGGCCCCTATAAACCCCCGCCTGACCCCCAATATGCCTCCCCTGTGGCCCCTAGCTATAAAAATTTCCTAAAAGCCCCTATAGCTTTTATACCTGCCTGTGTTCCCCTATAAACCTGACAGAGCCCCTATATCTATATAACCTGCCTGAGTCCCCTAAAAAACCTTTCCTGAGATTTGGCCCTATAAAAATATACCTCCCCGGGGAAGTGCCCCAAAAATCAAAAACCTGCCTAGTGCCCCTATATCTAAATCCCGCCTGAGAGGACCCTTTTCCCTATATCCCTGCCTGAGATTAAACCCCTAAGCCCTGGGGGCCCCCATAAGGCCGCCTGCCTGTGGCCCCATATGCCTGCCTGGGCCCCTATAGGGCTTGCCTGTGGCCCCTTTAAGCCTGCCTGACCCCCAAATATTGCCGGGCCCTGGGGGCCCTATATGCCTGCCGGGCCCCCCATAGGCCGCCTGGGGCCCCCATACCCTTTCCTGTGGCCCCCATAACGCCCGGCCTGTGGCCCCTATACGCCTCCCTGGGGCTCCCAAAAACCCCCCCCTGGGGCCCCCTAAGCCTGCCTGGGGCCCCCTTTAAAATTGGGGCCCTGCCGTGGCCCAAAAAAAACGCCTGCCTGGGGCCCCCCCAAACCCCTGCCTGAGCCCCCCCAAATACCCGCCTGAAACCCCCTTTTTTGGGCCGCCGGGTGGCCCCAAAACCCCTTTCCCCCTTGGGGCCCCCTTAACCCCCTTTGCTTTTTGGCCCCCCAATTACGCCTGCCTAAAAACCCCCAAAAACCCTCCCTTTGGGGCCCCCAATACGCCCCCCGTGGCCTTTGCCCCCCCATCCCTCCCGGGGGCCCCCCAAAACCCTGCCTGGGGCCCCCAAAATTGCCTGCCTGGGGCCCCCATACCCTTTGCCGGGAAGCCCCCATACCCCTTTGCCTGGGCCCCCTTTAACCCCTCCCTTTTTGGCCCCCTTTAAACCGGCCTTGAGCCCCCTAAAACGCCTGGGGCCCCCCAAAAGCCTGTCCTGGCCCGCATAAATAAAAACCCGCCTGTGTGCCCCCTAGCCGCTAGCCCCAATATTTTCCTCCCCTGGGTGCCCCAAAACCCTCCCTTTGGCCCCCAAAAAACCGGGCCTGTGCCCCCATAACCTCCTTTGGGGCCTTTTCAAAACCTTAAAAACCCTTTGCCTGGGGCCCCCCCATATCCCCTCCCTGGGCCCAAAAAGACGCCTCCTGGGGCCCCCAAAATTTTTAAATGGAAGCCCCCCTTTCCCCTTGGGGCCCCCCATACGCCTCCCCGGGAAGCCCCCCCCAAAAACCGGGCCTTCCCCCCATACGCCTGCCTGGGGCCCCCCAAAGGCCTCCCTTGTGGGGCCCCCTATAACCCTGCCTGTGGCCCCCAATACGCCTGCCGGGTTTGTTGGGCCCCCCATACCCTGCCCGACCCCCCATATCCTCCCTTTTTGGCCCCCAATTAACGCCTGCCTGGGGCCCCCAAAAAAACGCCTTTTTGGGGCCCCTAACCCCCTGCCGGGGCCCCCAAAAACGCCTGCCTGGGGCCCCCGCCCCCTTGGTACCCGCCTGTGGCCCCATAGGGTCTGCTTGGGGCCCCTAAAACGCCCCCTGACCCCCCCATATCCCCCTGCCTTTTGGCCCCAAGCTATATACCGCCTGAGCCCCTAAAACTAAAAAACCCTGCCTTTTGTGCCCTAAAAATCCCCTGACTGAGCCCCTATAGCAATAAAACCCTCCCTGAGGGGCCCCCCTATAAACCGCCGAATTTGGCCCTATACAAAAATCCCTTTTGCCGGGAGAACCCCCTTTATATCAAAAAACCCTGCCGAGGGGCCCCTATATCTAAAATCCCCTCCGGGAAGTGACCCAAGGTCTAATACCTGCCGAGATTTGACCCTATGTCTGTGGGCCCCCATAAGACGCCTCCTTTGGCCCCAATCCTCCCCTGGGGCCCCCCAAAATTTGCTTGCCCTGTGGCCCCAAACGCCTGCCTTAAATCCCCCATAGCCTGCCTGGGCCCCTATATGCCTGCCTTTTACCCCCAAAAGCCTCCCCTGGCCCCCAAAGGGGGGGCCCCCGCCTTCCTTTTGGCCCCCCCAAAAAGGGCCTGCCTGACCCCCTACGCCTGCCGGGGGCCCTATAACGCCTCCCCTTTGGCTCCCATACGCCTGTTTTTGCCCCCCCAATGCCCTGGGGGCCCCCCAAAGCCTCCCCTGTGGGCCCCAAAACCCCCCTGTAGCCCCTAAAAAAAAAGCCTCCCTTTGGCCCCAAAAAGCCTGCCGGGGCCCCCCCTTAACGCCTCCCTTTTTTGGGCCCCCAAAATTAACCCCTGCCTGGGCCCCCTATAAACCCTGTTTGTCCCCCCAAATTTAACCCCTTTCCTTGTGGCCCCCTTTACCCCCTTGCTGTGGCCCCCAAAACCCCTTTCCCTTTGGCCCCTTTTAACCCTGCCTGGGGGCCCCCCCCCAAATAAGCCTGCCTGGGGGCCCCAAATTACGCCCTGCCTGGGCCCCCCATAAAATTTCCTTGCCCCCCAAAAATGCCTGCCCTGGGGCCCCCCTTTAACCCCGCCCTGGGCCCCCATAGGGGGGCCGGCCTGTTGGCCCCTAAACACCTGCCTGGGCCCCCATTTTCCCGGGCCGGTCCCCCCAAAAAAACCCGCCTGGCCCCCAAAAAGAAAACCCTGTGGCCCCCTATGATCCTGCCCCACCCCCCATACGCCTTTCCTTTGTTGGCCCCAAAACCCCTGCCTTGGGGGGTGGCCCCCAAAAACCCTGCCTGGGGGCCCCTTTTAAAAGCCTGCCTGGGGCCCCCATATCCCGCATGGGGGGCCCCCTTATACCTTCCCTTGGTCCCCCCCATGCCTTGTGCCCCTTTTGGCCCCCCCGGGGCCCCCATAGCCTGTTTGGGCCCCCATACCCCTTTTCCCTTGCCCCCCCAAAAACGCCTCCCCTGACCCCCATACCCCCTGCCTGGGGCCCCCCAATTACCCCTGCCGGGCCCCCCAAAATTTTGCCTCCCTTGGGGCCCCCCATACGCCTGCCTGGGGCCCCAATACCCCTGCCGTGGCCCCCTAAACGCCTCCTGGGCCCCCCATCCCGCCTGCCTGTGGCCCCCTTTAAGCCTGCCTGGGCCCCCAAAATACCCCTTTCCTGGGGCCCCCCAAAAGGGCTCCCGGGGGCCCCATACCCTGCCTGGGCCCCCTAAGCCTCCCTTTTTGGCCCCATAAACCCTGCCTGAGCCCCCATAACCTCCCTTTTGGCCCCAAAAAAATTTGTAGCCCCTTCCCCAATAAACCCTGCCTAACCCCCCTAAACCCGCCTGGGGGCCCCCCTATAATAAAAATTTTGGGGGTTTTGGCCCCTATACCCCCAATTTACCCTGCCGGGTCCCCCCAACCCTGCCGGGGTCCCCCCCATGTCCCTATTCCTCCTAGGGACCCTTTTATGCCCCCCCCAACCCTTGGCCCCCATATGCCTGCCTGGGCCCCCACTTTTCCTTGCCTGGCCCCAAAAAGTATGCCTTCCCTTTTGGTGGCCCCTTTTAAACCCTGCCTGACCCCCATACAAAACCCCCCTTGGGCCCCTAAAATCCTGCCTGGGGTCCCCCATTTTTGCCCTTCCTTTTTTCCCCAAAAATTTTCCAAAACCCTTTCCTGGGGCCCCTATTTTTTCGCCTGCTGACCCAATTACCCTTTGCCTTTTGGGGCCCCCCAAAACCCGCCTGCCTGTGGCCCCATAAAGCCTGCCTGTGGCCCCAAAAAAACCTTTGGGCCTTGTGCCCCTTTTAGGGGCCTTTGCCGGGGCCCCCCCAAATCCCCTGCCTGTACCCCCCCTAAACGCCTGCCTGTACCCCCAAAAAAAAACCCTGCCTTTGGCCCCATAGCCTGCCTTTTGGCCCCCATAACGCCTCCCTTTTTGGCCCCCCTAAACACCTGCCTGTTGGGGGCCCCATACGCCTCCCTGGGGCCCCCCATACGCCTCCTTGGCCCCAAAACGCCTGCCTGGGCCCCCCATAAACCTCCTGTGGCCCCATATCCCCTGGGCCGGCCCCCAACCCTCCCTTTTGGGGCCCCCAAAAACCCTCCCTTTTGCCCCAAAAAGGCCTCCCTTGGGGCCCCCCATATGCCTGCCTGGGGCCCCCCAATCCTTTCCTGGGCCCCCAAACTTCCTGGCCCAGGGGGGCCCCCTTAATATCCCTGCCTGTGCCCCCAAAGGGACGCCTGCCTGTTGCCCCAAAAACGCCGCCTGGGGCCCCCATTTTCTTTCCTGACCCCCCCATAAAAACCCCTTTCCTTGGCCCCCAAAAAAACGCCTGTTTTGGGGCCCCCAAAAAACCCCCCTTCCCTGACCCCCCAAAAGCCTGCCTGGGGCCCCCTTTAACGCCTGCCGGGTTGGCCCCCTTATTCCCTGCATGGGGCCCCCCCAAAGGGGAACCCCCAAGGGGGGTAATTGCTTTTCCCCAAAGGGGGGCCCCCTTGGCCCCCTTAAAAATTTTTGGCCCTCCCTTGTGGCCCCCCA
This sequence comes from Phyllomedusa bahiana, assembly GCA_025379985.1. Lineage (NCBI taxonomy): Eukaryota > Metazoa > Chordata > Amphibia > Anura > Hylidae > Phyllomedusa > Phyllomedusa bahiana. The sequence goes on along the minus strand of JAODAL010017180.1, from coordinate 30,308 downwards.
TACCCCCGGGCCGGCCCCCCAAACCCCCCCTTGCGGGGGGTTGCCCCCATAAGGGCCTCCCTGAGCCCCTAAACCCTGCCTGGGGCCCCCAAAAGCCTGCCTTGGCCCCTACAATAAACCTGCCTGAGCCCCCATACTATATACCTGCCTTTTTGGGGCCCCAATATCCCTTTACTGAGCCCCTATAGTTTTAAAATAATTTTCCCCTGAGAGCCCCTATATCCCCTTCCTTTAAAAGGGGGCCCTATATCAAAAAATAAAACCCTGCCTGAAAGTCCCCTTATTTAAATATACCTGCCGAGTCCCCCTATATCTATTTTACCTGCCTGGGGTTGACCCTATGTCTAAAAACCCCTGCCGGGGAAAATGCCCCAAGGTCTAAAACCGCCAAAGTGACCCTCTATCTATAAACCGCCTGAGAGTGACCAAAATCAAATTCCGCCTGAGTGCCCCAAATATTTTTTTCCCTCCCTTTCTGGGGGACAATATACATAAAACCTGCCTACAGAGGGCATATTTTATATACCTGCCCCTAACTGGGGGACTTAAATACCTTTTAATTAAATTTTTCCCGGAAATGTGAGGTTTCCCTAAGATATTTGTTCCAAATCTGGGGACGATTTTGGCCGGGGAAAATCAGCGGGAAGTGTAAACCCGGGAAGGGGGAAAAAAAGGGGGAAAGTAAAAACGACGCGGGTCAAAAAAGAGTCTCCGGGAGTAACTAAATGTAACTGCAGGGAAATCATTTTATATTTCGGGCAAAAGCGTCTACATTACAACTAGTATCAAACCACTATTGGTCCCTGAAAGGGCTGGAATATGAAAACCAGACCTTGTGTACAGCTGATAGTCACATGTGTTTGGTCACTTTCGGGTCGGGGTTTTTGGCGGGAAATTTAATTTGACCCCTTAAGTAGTAATATTTTTGGGGCTTGGTTTTGTAGGAGGGTTTTTTTTATTTAACATTCCTTTTGTCTGGTAAAATTTTGGCCCATTTTAATGGGTTTAAAATTAATTCGGTACTTTTAAATTTTGGGGGGGAAATTAAACGGGAAAATTTGGGGGGGAAAGCGTTTTTAAAAAAAGAAAATTTGTCAGGGCTAAATTTTCATTTTTTGCGGGTGAAGCTGAGGGGAGGGGACGGATCTTTTTGGGGAAAATATGCAAAAATTTGGTGACAGGACCGGGGCGCAGGGGGAGAGGAAATTAGTGTTGGGGGGGGGGAACATTTTTTTGGGGATTTGGGGGGGGGGGGGGGCCCGCCCAATTTGGGCTGAAATTTTTGTTAGGGCAAAAAAATTTGCCTTTTCCGGCCCTGGGACCAACGGCCACCCAAAAACCAATTACTGGTCCGGTGCCCTTTAAATTTCAAAAAAAATTCCCCCCAATCAGCCCAAAAGGGCCCCCCTACCCGGCAATAGAGCCCGTGGAGACGGGAAACGTGGAAAGGGGTAAGGGGAAAACCCCGGGTGGGGGGGGGGGGGGGCGAAAAACGCCCCGCCCCGACCTCCCCCCCGGGCGGCCATTTCGTCCCTGGGGGGGGGGGGGAAAGGGGCCGGGATAGGGGTGCCCCTTTCAGCCCGACCCCACACCCTGGGGAACCACCGTAAAGAACCCCCCCCCCCCTTAGATTTTCCCCCCTTTTTTCGGGAAAGAAGAAGCTGCCTTACCCAGGTCACGATAAAAGTTTTTGGGTCCCCCCGGGCCCCCAAAAGATTTTCCTCCCCCCCCGGCCCCCGAAACCTTACCAATTGATAGAAAGTGTCGCCTCCCTCGGGTTTAAAAATTTTTTTTTTTTTCTTTAGAAAGAAATTTCCCTTTCACCATGAACACGTTGGGGGGCCCTCCGCTCCCAGGAGGAGAGAAGGGGGGATTTCTGGGAGAAACGTTTGAGCCCCAACAGGCTTCACAGAGGGGCCGGGGAAAAATTCGGGAACGAAAGGTTGGGAGGGAGCCGGGGGCTTATAGGCCCCCCGGTTTTAAATCCGCGGGTTAACACCTAAAAAGGGCCCCCAGGAACCGGGAAAACGAGAAATAGCTGGGGAAACTTGACCCGGGACGTATTTTGGCAGACAGCCACACCTTATCACCTGGACAAAATTTCGGGGGTGGCCCTCCTTTTTTTTCGCCCCTTTGAACTTCTTTGGGGGGCAGTAAATTGCTGAAGGGACGGCGATTTTCCCTCCCAGAGGCCGTAAATGCCCGGCCCCGGGTTTTTCCCCCCAAAAAGGAACCTCGGGGGCCCAGAAGGCAAAAGGGGGGGAGAGCGGGAGGGCAGCCCCGTAAAATCAATATAAAAGGGAAAGGGGCCCATTGTTTTCAGAGTCCAGGGGTTATGAAATTGGGGCCCAGGGCAGTAACCGGAACCAATCGCTTGTGGGGCCCAAAGTTTGAAGTGGCAAAAAAAGTGGCAAGGGAAATTTGATTAACCTCCTACCTAAACCGTTGGATTGCGGGGGGGTAACCCCGATGAAAATTTCCAATTTTACTTGCAATCTGGAGCAGAGGGCACCCAAAAAACCTGGAAAACAAATTGGACCCTGGGGTTTCCGAGACGATGTAACGGGGGGAGGCCGTGTAGAAAAAAGAATTTTGTCAAAAAAGATTGTGGCGCCCCGAGGAGCGGGGGGGAAGCCCTTGGGCAACGGGAAAAGGGGTGCCATCTTCGAAAAAGGGTCTCACCACCCAAATAAGTATTGACGGAGGGAAGGGGTGGTAAAGAAATCCCTAAAAACCGGGACCAGGAAAGACCCCGGGTTTTTTGGGCAAGGGTTTTGGGCCGGGGGGGGGGGGGGAAGGGGGCCCCGGGGGAGGGGGGGCGGGGAGGGTGGGGGGGGGGGTTTTGGGGGGGTTTGCCGGGGCACAAAGATGGAAAAAGGGGTTTCCCCCCACAAAAATTCTCTTTTTTCCCTTTGGGGGAGGTCGGCCAATTTTTGGAAGGGGAGTTCAGGAAACCCCTTTTTCCTTTTTCGAGCCCGGATGGCCGGGCCAAAACCCGGGGAAAAAAAGTCCCCATTTTTTTTAAAATTTTCCCCCCCTTCCGGGGAAAAGGCCCTTTTTAAACCCCACCCCCCAAAAAAATTTTTCCTTTTCCCCCTGGGGGAAAATTCCCCTTCCTTGAGCCAACAGGGAACCCAAAACCAATTTTAAATTTTTTTCTTGGGGTTATAAAAATTTTTGGTTTTAAAACCAGGGGTTTCTCCCCAAAATTTGGGTAAAACGCGTAGAAAACGTCGCCTTGGCCGTTTTTTTTTTCTCCCCGGGGGCTTAAGTAAAGGGCCCGGGGGGGAATTCAAAAAGGGAAAAAAAAAAACGACCAAATTTGGGTTTTTTGGCGAGATTTAGGACTTGAGCCCGACTTGGAAAGATCCCAAAGATTCTTGGTAAGTTAAAAACGTCAAGGGGGATTTAGAGCCCCCTTCCAGGAGGGGGCCGACCATTTTCCAATTGGCCGGGCTTGAATTGGGCCAAAAATTAAAAATTTCCCCATCCCCCGGATTGGGGGTTAAATTCTTCTCCGTCGAAAAGGCCCGGGGAGAAAAACCGCAATTGGGGCTGCCTTGGCCCTTTTTTCCCCAAATTAAAACCGCCCTGCTAACCCTTTTTTGGAAAGGCTTCCCCCCCCAAACCCCGAAAATTTTACCTTGGCCCCGGGGGGGAACCCGGATGGGGGGCAAAGGAAAAAGGCCGTTTTTTAAGCCCCGTAAAAAGGGGCCTTTTGGAATTTTTCCCCCGGGAACCAAGAGTCCTCGGAATTTTTTTGGTTTTCTTCTTGGTTTGGGCCCCGAAAAATGGGGGGCCCCATTTTGAAAAATGGGGAAAATAAAAACCCTTGCCGGGTTTGAAATTTAAAAAAACCCTAAGAAGCGTTTTGTATTTGGGGCCAAAATCCAAAAACAGGTTTTTTTTTTGCCAACCGCAAGAACCCAAACCCCTTTAAAACTATCCCCCTTGGGCCCTTAACCCGAGACGAATGTACCCCCAAATTTTTAAAAAGAGGCTTGGAAAAAAAGGGGGAAAATTTTCCCCCAAACTTGGGGGTAAAACCATTTTTTACGGGCGAACTTTTTTTTTTCATAGGGGCCCAAAGGGGGGTTTTTAGGATAAAGGAAAAAAAAATCAGAAAAAACCCCATTTTTAACGGATACACGGGAAATTTAAGGATTCTTTTTTTAAAGAATTTTCCCAAAACCCCTGGAAATTTTGGCAAACCGAAAACATCCCCCAAACCCCGGGAAATTTCCGTAAGGTTTTTAATAAAAGGGCCATTTCCATTTAATTGCCCTTAATTTAAAATTTAAAATTTTTCCCGCGAATTGAAAAACCTTCCCCAACCCCGGGGGGCCGGGGTCAAAGAATTTTCCGATATTTTTTTTAGTTAATTTTTTTGGAAAATCTTTTTTCCTTCCCCGGGCCCTTTTTTGTTTAAAGGGGCCCAATTTTTTAAATTCGAGGGGAAATTTGGGCCAAAGAAGGAACCATCCTTTTTTTTTTTCATTTCCAAAGGGGAATGAAAAACCGCCCCCCCCTAAAATGAAAGGGCCCCCCTTTGGGAAAAAAAGCCCCTTCTCCAATTCCCCCTTTTAATATATTCCCCCAATTTTCCCCAATTTCCCATTTAAAATTTACCTTTTAACCCCTTTTGCCTTAAGGGGGGTTTTCCCAAAGGGAAAAATTTTCCAAAAAAGGACATATATTTCCCAATTGGTGGGGGGGTTGGGGGCCTCCTTTTCGGGGAAAACTCCGAAAAGCCCCGATACCCGGGGCTTGGGCCAGGCCTGGGGGGGGTTTTTTGGGAGTTGAAGGGAGGGTTTTGGTTTTTTCACCAAGGGGTTTTTCGACCAGACTTTTGATTTTCCCGAAAGGGGTTTTTGGGGGGGTTTTCCCCAACCCGGCCCAAAAGACCCGCCCGGCCTTCCCGGGGTTTTTGGGTGGGGGGCCTTTGGGTTTTCCCGGGGCCTGGTTGGGAGCCCCCAAGAGGATCGCCGGGGTTGTACAAATTAAAAGCAAAAAAAATTGAAAAAAAAGGGAAAAAATTTGGGGAAAATATCTTTTTTTCCTTGGTGCAGGGGGCCCCCCACCTAAAAGGGCCCCAAAACCGGTGCCCTTGGGATTTTTATTTTGAATTTAAACCGCTCAATAGAATCCCCCCCTTTTAGGGGGAAAAATCCCCCCAGAAAAATTTTTTCCAGCCCTATTTTAAGGGGGAGAACATTTTTTGGTTCCCCCGGAAACCCTGTTAATTGGCAAACAAAACCAGGAAGGGGGGGGCCCCTGAAAGAGAGGCCACATCAGCCGGGGGCTTGTACTGGAAACGCCAGAAGTGGAGAGGAAAAATTTGGGCACCGGGGAACGCCCTCCTACGGGACCTAGGTGCGGGGAAATTTTTCCCCGCGGCTGGGATGACGGGGCAACCTCGGAGGAGGGGGTTTCCGGACTAGCAATTACAGGCAAAGATTCCCACAGGGGCGACGGGATAGCTCTTGGCCCCGATAAGTGAGCCCGGCCCAAACCTCATGGGTTTCCCCTCCCCGGGGAGACTGCTTTTAATTTTGGCAGGGGGAGTTTCGGAACACAGGGCAAGCCGGGAAAAGGGGCGAACGGTTTCTCGTTTCGGGCGAAGCTCCTCCTGTCCCCCGGGCCCGAAACGCACTTTCAATGCGGGGGGGCCCGGGTTTGGATTAGTTCGCTCAGAGGGGAAAGGAATGCCCCTGGGCGGCCAGTTCGCCCCTTCACCCGGGCGGGATAGGCCCCCTTAAAGGGGGGGGGGGGGGGGGGGCCAGAAATTCTTTTCCGGGATAACCCGAGGCCCAATTTAGGGAAAACTGTACAGAAATAATCTCCAACGGAGGAGTCACCCGGGGAAGGTTCAGGAGTGCCGTCTCGGCGGAAACCACGGGGCCAGGTTTCCTTTTGAAAAACCTACAAAATTTTTTTTTGGGGGAAAACCCCTGTATGTCTGCGGTCAGGGGGCTTTTCCCCTGTCCCAGGGGGGTGTTGCCCAAGCCGAGTTTCCCCGGGAAAGTAGGCTAAAAACCACGAATCCCAAATTTTTTCCCTGAAAAGGAGGAACGATCCGCCATCAGCTCGACATGCTTTGGAGCATTTGGTTTTATGAACCCCTGCAAATTTTTAAGGGTCCCTGCGAACTTAGATGGTAGAGAGAGAAAAAAGGGCCGGGCCCCCACCGAAGCCACGGAACAAAAGGCTAGGGGGAAACCCCCTTTTTGGATAGGGCGGCTGCTGCTAGGCGTGAGGAGCTTTTTGGGAAACCATGTCGGACAGCTGATCCAACTGCTGGGGCCTTTGCTTTAATCTGCGGGGCCCTGGGGGGGCGACAATGACTGAGACCGCAATATTTGGGTAACACCCACCTTGGGGGATCAAAAATCCAGATCTGTTTTGGGACAGGGGCAGGGGAAATCCCTGGACCACTGCAAGTGATGGTGAAAACCCCACCCGGGGAAAGGGGAAAGTCAAAGTACACCGGGTTTAATTCACCAGAGCCCGTCGCAAACCCAAAAATGGGAACTTGCCCAGGGGGAAACAACCAGGCGTTTCCCCCACGGGACGTGACTTGCTTGCGGTGGCGGGCCAAGGGTGCGCGGGTACCAAATCGTGAGGGGGGGACGGCAGAAAGGGGCCAGGGCAGGTGGAAAAGTTCAAGGTCGGGAGACGTAAAAAGAGGGTCGGGAAACCTAAAGAAGACTAGGACGCACTTGGGAAACCCTTTTTCTCTACCCCCCCCTTTTCCAGCCCCCAATTTGCTAAAGACATTTGGCCCTTTTTTAGCAGAATATTTCCCCCTGATAAACTGCATAAACTACAGGAATGGTTTGAGGAACACAACAAAGAGTTCAAGGTTTTCCACCTGGGGAACCAAACATGTATGAAAACTCCCCCTAGATCTAAAACCCAAACTTTGTTTCCCTTTTGAAACCCAAATTAAAGAGTCCCCTTTCATTTCTTACAGTTTCTGGAAAAAAATGAAGGGACACAAATTTTGGGGTTGCGTGGGCAAAAAAAGTAATTTTTAACCTAACATTTTCAAATTTTGGGGCTTTTAAATCTCCAAATTCCCCATTCTCAGCCCGAACAATCATCGCAGGATTTTGTTTCCATGGTGGCCCCAAAACTTACGGATTTAAAGGACCCTCCCAAAAAAATCAACAAATACCCTGCCCAATTAAAGGTTTCTTTTTGGGTTTGGGTCTATCTTTACCCTGATTAAAATATTGGTGGTGCTGGTGGTGCATGACTTTATTAGTCAGGAGCTTGATCCATTTTTATTTTATTTTGCCATACGCACAGTGTTAACATGCAAAAAAATTAACTGCTCCCCCTATGTAAATCTTTAAAGGGAAATACATATTTTTTTTTTGAAAAGGGTACCGCTTTTGGCCCAAAACTCACATATTGTATTCCATAGAAAAACCCAGGCCGACATAACCCCTTTTTTTGGCAATTTTTTTAATGTTTTTAGTCAGTCCCACCCAACAGGCAGCAGAGAAACCCCCCTGAGCGTTCCCTTAAAACATTTAAAAACTTTTCCCTATGACCCAATCGGGTTTTAAACAAAAAATGAAATTTCACTGCCAAAGGGTTCTTCTGTCAGCAATCCCTTTAGTTCTCAAAGACAAAAACACCGGCTGTATGTATTCTATTGATCAAATAACGTATTAGCAACGGGGACACTTTTCTCCTCAAAACTGATCAGGTTATGGTCTGATACTCTGTGCTTTGGTCAATTTCCCCTTTAAATAAACTGTTTAATGGGATGTCCTGCTGTTGGGACCCACCATGGTCATTTATAAACTGTTGAGAGACCTTGTGGAAAATGTTAAATTTCCCTACAGCACCCCTACAGGAGAAATAAAGCATCACACAGTCTCCATCTAAACCCCTGGGCTGTTACTTAATGAGTAGATGTGCCAGGTCCTCCAGAGTAAGCGGTGATCGTCATAGCTGCCTAATAGATTAGGGTTCTGAGTAGGTGAGCCACCTGTGTTCACTCAAATCACCCCAATAACTTATTTTAAGATGTATTTTTTATGGATTTATTAGAGTTCATGTAATTAAAAAAACAAACAAATTAAGTTATCCACAAATGAATATCTACCCACCTACCCACTGGATAAAGGATAATTTCTAGATTAGTAGGGAGTCTGACCCCTGGAACCCACATCAATACCTGATCACTAAAAAGGATCCTATATCCAATATCAAAAGGAAGCTGACGAGCTATTAAAAACCTATAAGACTGAGGATACTACTTCATAATTTGTTATTTCCGTACAACCTGTTAATGAAACTTCTAATTCTATGGAACTACAGGTTCTATTTCTCTAGTCCGTCTCTTTCTGGAAACTATACAAATTGTGATGCTTTAGATAGTGTTTTGTGCCCAACTCCTTTCTAATAATTAAAGGGATTCTTGGCTCCGGACAATACCTATTTGTTAGAGGCGTCCCTAGACAAAAATCAGATCTTTGTTGCCCATAGCAACCAATCAGAACACCCCTCTCATTTTTCCAGAGCACTATATGAAATGAAAGGGGAGCTCTGATTGGTTGCTTTGGGCAACAAAGTGAGCTTTAGACCTGGACAGTTGTAACACCTGTGGCCATAGGTGTCCTCCTGCTGGGTCCCCAGCAGTCATCAGTGATCTGTGAGGAAATCCAGCAGTAAGGAAGACATGTATGAAAACTGTCTAGGTCTAACACTTTCTTTGTTGCCCATAGCAACCAATTAGAGATCCCCTTTAATTTTTTCAGAGCACTATATAAAATTAAAGGGGAGCTCTGATTGGTTGCTATGAGCCACAAGGAAAATCTTAGTAGACAGTTTTCATACATGTGGCCCTACGTGTCCAATTTCTCTGCAGTGCCACCACGGGGGAAACTGAGTATTGCACAGTGCATATTCATACCAATGATTTGTCTGTGTCATGCAGTAAAGGACAGGTCCTGCAGAGATAGAGATACTCTTTGTCGCCACTGTCCAGTCTAGGCAAGAGATGAGGATCCTGAAGAGTGGATTCCCCTCTATTAACTCACAATTCACTAATAGGGTGCATGAAAATTGTTTTGTGAAACTAGACAAACGCTTTAAGTCTACGATCATAACCGTTCTCACAGGAACAGGCTTTATAACAACAGAAAACTATTCTTTTTAGGTTACTTGAAAATAGGTGCAGACTCCGATAGTGAATCTTACCTGGTTACATATAATACGTCATCATCCTGTATTTCTGTACCTTTTTCCCCAAACCCTAGTTATAGTGTTTCTACTGTTTTACCGTGCGTTCTGTGCTCCTCCACAGGTGAGAAATAAACACACACGTCATGACACATTCTCAGTTTGCTGACTGGATGCTGTTTGGCTCTTTATTGCAATTACAGTACACAGATCCACAAAAGCCGCCAACACATTCATAAGATGCAGCTCTCCATTGCCTTGCAGTCAGCAGTGCCTAGTGGTAGGGTTAAGGTGCAACTTTTGGATGTAACCAAAAATACAGAAAACAAAGAGGTCGCCTTTAAATCATATTGTGTAATAAAGATGCAAGTTTTTCTCTGATTTAAAGGTAAAGTTATGGAATTTAAGGTATTGCTGTGAAATTTTCTGCTGGTTGCATGGCTGTTTAGGGATTAAAAGAAGACTATGGCAAAAAGTTACCCTGCTATGCTGCATGGGTAATGAAATGAGTGGAAGCTTTGGATTCTGGACTCACCTGTAGTAAACCATGCACAACCTGGGAAAGCTGGCAAGGGTATGGCTGGGACTCTGCTTAAAGCGGGAGGGTCCAAATGTAGACATTGAAGGCAACACAACCATAAAGGTGTTTAGGGGGTGTTCTGTGCACCCCAGGGGAATTATGTGTATTGAGAGTGAGGAGCATTTATTAGCTAGAAAATCTGTTTTGTTCTGCAGGAGAATTAACTTATTTTTTATCTTTAGATTTTTCCTCTACAGCTTCCTCGTCCCCTTCCTCATCTTCACCTGCTTCTTCTTTACCTTCTTCCTCTTCTTCACCTATGGAGACAAATGTATGTACATGAAGACAGCCAACTATACGAAATGTAATGTACAAAGTAGCAGTCTTAATCTAGAATAATCATTGCTGGAGGTATACATATATATCCTACCTTCTCCTTCTGCCTCTTCTTCTCCCTCTCCTTCCTCCTCAGCAGCCTCCTCTTCTTCCTCTTCTTCTTCTGGGGGTTCTGCTTTGGCTTCTTCTGCTCTGGAGGACTCAATGGTCTCTTCTACATCCAGCTGTTCTTCTTGCACATGGCTGGCATAGTAGGTGGGAAATGAGCGGGTGGAGATGTCTGAACTGCTCTGCAGGCTGTATGCTGATCGCCCAAATACAGGAGCACTGTGTGTGTATCCACTGGTAATGGCCCCAACACCGGAGAAACTCAGCCTGGTCTCCTCTCCTTCAAGTAACTTTCTGCATAAACAGATACAACAACTTCAGAGGAGCCCATTATATCACTGAGAAAAGACATGAAACTCATCCAACATGTTCAGCTAATTTTGGTTAATAATATCGATACATAAATGTGTAAACCTGATTATAAACTGTAAGCAAACTCCATATAAATGATTGCAGTGCACATTACCTGTATGCAGCAATCTCTATGTCCAAGGCCATTTTGACATTCAGCAAGTCCTGGTATTCTTTCAGGTATCTCGCCATTTCACTCTTTGTATTCCTCAACTCATCCTCTAATTTGTTAATGGCATCCTGTGAGCAAGAGAACAAATAATTAGACAAATTATATTTCCCTATATATGTGTCTATGTGCTTAGCATATATTGCAAGGGCATCCTACGTTCTGCTTTGGCTTCAGGGACTATATCAATAATTAGTAATATATAGGAAAATAAACCCAGTCAATAAAATGTCGTTTTTTACAAAAACAAAAGCAAAGAGTAATTTCTTTATGGATACAATATATCATAAAAAAATAAATAATAGTAAAAAATATAATACAAAGTAAAATATTTATAAATATAATGGTCATAATATAAATAATATAATAAAAGTAATGCTAAATAATATAACAATAATAATACATTAATAAAATATAATAAATATAATGATTATACTTATTATTAATAATAATAATAATTGTTGTTGTTGTTCTCAGAGTCAATTTACAATTCCTTCACCTGAGTAAAGATTTAGTTCACTGTACTCTGTCTGTATCTGGCCAAGGCAGAAGTTCTTGTTAGACACCCAGAACCTGGGGAACAGGCCCTGCTACGCCCCCTGACTGTTGCTTATGATATCCTTCTCCTGAAATAGCAATGGGGTTTGGTTATGGATTAGTGCTCTTCTTGATGTGAGCTCGGTTACATGTAGCTGTAGCTTTCAGATGACAGCAAATTCTAAGCTGTAGAGAAAGGGCTCTTAACATCTGCCTTCTAAAGAAATGTCTGCCCTCTTGGCCTTCAGTCATCCCTAACCTGAAGTATAGAGTCCTCAGATGGTTCTGATCTTGCATCTGCTCATCAGACCTGTCCAAGGTCCTGAACTCTGTGCAGGTGCAGCCCTGTAATTGCTTTGTATACTCTGCTGCTGATATTCAATGCAAAGTTGTGAACCCTGTTCCCCACCTCAGGCTATTTAGTGCCCATTAGTCCCGTCGGGTTGTGGATCTGCAGATTGGATCTGTCCAAGGTCCCACATCTTTTACCATCCAGTATTAACCTAGCAGGTTTCTGAACCACTCACCATATACTAGTACACTGAGATGTGATTTAACCACAGGTTTCTTTAATGTCCTTCAAACATTCCCTGCATTATGGAGAGGGCTGTTGTCTGCTGACTCTTTTGAGGATCTGATTTATCTAAAGTGTTGAGTCCTCCAAAGTTTCAACCATGTAACTAAATTGTTTGAAGTTTTCCATTAACGATTAATGTCCAAAAAACCCTCACCCCAAAGCACACCCCTGATGCTGCCCTCATGCAGCCAAAGCATCTTGGCCCCAAACCCATTACCAGTTCTATTCTTGCACCCAATAAGCGGATCCCTTTAATTAAAAATATTTGATCAGGACCTCTTACTCCTCTTGCACCAGCATTTTGGCAGTCTTCCCTCTCTGCCCTGATGCTGCCCCTATACCTGCATGTCAGAATTTTCCCCACTCTGCAATGAAGGCGTCCCCGCACTCCAGTACCTGCATGGCAAAAGTCTTCCCCACTCTGCAATGATGGCATCCCTGCAAACCAGTACCTGCATGCTGACAGTCTCCCCACTCTGCAATGATGACGTCCCTGCACCCCAGTACCTGCATGCTGACAGTCTCCCCACTATGCAATGATGGCGTTCCTGCACCCCAGTACCTGCATGCTGACAGTCTCCCCCACTCTGCAATGATGGCGTCCCTGCAAACCAGTACTTAATGCTGACAGTCTCCCCACTATGCCCTGATGGTGTCCCTGCACCCCAGTACCTCCATGCCAGAAGTCTCCCCTCTCTGCCCCCGTTACCCAGTTCCTGCATACAGGCAGTCTCCCCTCTCTGCCCCTGTTCTCCATTACCTGCATGCCGGCAGTCTCCCCTCTCTGCCCTGATGGTGTCCCTGCACCCCTGCATCAGCATGCCGGCAGTCTCCCCTCCCTGTCCCTGCACCCCATTACCTGCCAGCCAGCAGTCTCCCCTCCCTGTCCCTGCACCCCATTACCTGCATGCCGGCAGTCTCCTCTCCCTGCCCCCCAGCACCTGCATGCCGGCAGTCTCCCCTCCCTGCCCCTGCACCCCATTACCTGCATGTTGGCAGTCTCCCCTCCCTCTGCCCCCCATTACCTGCATGCCGGCAGTCTCCCCTCCTGCCCCTGCACCCAATTACCTGCATTACGGCAGTCTCCCCTCCCTCTGCCTCTCATTACCTGCATGCCGGCAGTCTCCCCTCCCTCCCCCTGCGCCCCAGTACCTGCATGCCGGCAGTCTCCCCTCCCTGCCCCCCATTACCTGCATGCCGGCAGTCTCCCCCCTCCCTCCGCCTCTCATTACCTGCATGTCGGCAGTCTCCCCCCTCCCCCATCCCTCTCATTACCTGCATGCCGGCAGTCTCCCCCATCCCTCTCATTACCTGCATGCCGGCAGTCCCCCCGCCCCCCATTACCTGCATGCCGGCAGTCCCCCCGCCTCCCATTACCTGCATGCCAGCAGTCTCTCTCCCCGCCCCCCATTACCTGCATGCCGGCAGTCTCCCCGCCCCCCATTACCTGCATGCCGGCAGTCCCCCCGCCCCCCATTACCTGCATGCCGGCAGTCTCCCTCCCCCCATTACCTGTATGCCGGCAGTCTCCCCGCCCCCCAGTACCTGCATGCCGGCAGTCTCCCCTCCCCGCCCCCCATTACCTGCATGCCGGCAGTCTCCCGCCCCCCATTACCTGCATGTCGGCAGTCTCCCCGCCCCCCATTACCTGCATGCCGGCAGTCTCCCCTCCCCCCAGTACCTGCATGTCGGCAGTCTCCCCGCCCCCCATTACCTGCATGCCGGCAGTCTCCCCGCCTCCCATTACCTGCATGCCGGCAGTCCCCCGGCAGTCTCCCCTCCCCCATTACCTGCATGCCGGCAGTCTCCCCCGCCCCCCATTACCTGCATGCCGGCAGTCTCCCCGCCCCCATTACCTGCATGCCGGCAGTCTCCCCTCCCCCATTACCTGCATGCCGGCAGTCTCCCGCCCCCCAGTACCTGCATGCCGCCGATCTCCCCGCTCTGCTTGTCCTCCAGCTCCTGGATCTGCCTCTGCAGCGCCTCATTGACCCCCCTGCAGGCGTCGATCTCCAGCGCTTTGGCTTTGAGCAGCCGCCGGCTCTCGGACACCTCGTCCTTGGCCGCGCGCGCTGCGTCGGTGTTGCGCGCGGCGCTCTGCGTCAGGACGGTGAACCTGGACTTGAACCACTCCTCCGCGGACTGCATGTTCTTGGCCGCCAGCTTCTCGTACTGCGCCCGGATGTCCCGCAGCGCGGAGCTCAGGTCCGGCTTGGCCACGTCGACCTCCAGCGAGATCTGCGCGTACTGCACCTGGGACTGCAGCTGCGCCAGCTCCTCTTCGTGCACCTTCTTCAGGAAGGCGATCTCGTCCAGCAGACTGTCCATCCTCTTCTCCAGTTCCACCCGCGCCAGGGACGTGAGATCGGCCTCCTTCCTGACCTCCAGCAGCCGGGCCTCGGCGTCCTCCCGGCTCAGCGCCTCCTCCTCGTAGCGCGCCTGCAGCGCCCGCAGGGTGTCTTCCAGGCGCTCCCGCTCATTGCGCAGGCTCTGGTGGTCGCCGACGGCCTCCTCGTGCGCTATGCGCAGTTCCCGCACCTCCTGCTCGTAGAGGTCGCGCAGCCTGGACGGCTCGCTGTGCTTTTGGCGCAGCAGCAGCAGCTCGGCTTCCAGCACCTTGTTGCGCTTCTCCAGCTCGTGCACCCGCTCGATGAAGTTGGCGAAGCGGTCGTTGAGGTCCTGCAGCTGCGCCTTCTCCTGGGTGCGCACGATCTTCAGGTCGCTGCTGATGGCGGCCACCTGGGTGAGGTCCAGAGACTCCGCGCTGGGGAGGAGGCTGGAAGACGAGGACGAAGAGGCGGCGTAACTCCGGCGCACCGTGGACCTGGCCGGGGAGTAGCTGCTCCTGCTGGGGGACACATAGCTGCTCCGGATGTGCAGCCTGGGGCTGCTCTCCACCACCCGGCGCTTGTAGGAGCTGCTGTAATACGGCTCGTAGCTGTAGGAGCTCATGGTGCGGGCTGGCGGCAACTCTCACCCGCACACCTACTTATAGGACAGCGGAGAGCGGCGCGCAGGCGCACTGGGGGCGACACTTCATCATTCAGCACCAAGGACAGCAGCCAGTTCACATTCCCAACATTCCAGTCACAGAGCACCCCCCCTCCCTCTAATCACAGAGCAACCCCCTCTACTCACAGAGCAACCCCCTCTAATCACAGAGCAACCCCTCTAATCACAGAGTACCCCCTCTAATCACAGAGCACCCCCCCCCTCCAGTCACAGAGCAACCCCTCTAATCACAGAGCAACCCCTCTTATCACAGAGCAACCCCTCAAATCACACAGTACCCCCTCTAATCACAGAGCACCCCCCCTCCAGTCACAGAGCAACCCCTCTAATCACCGAGCAACCCCTCTTATCACAGAGCAACCCCTCTAATCACAGAGTACCCCCTCTAATCACAGAGCACCCCCTCTAATCACAGAGCAACCCCTCTAATCACAGAGCACCCCCTCTAATCACAGAGCACCCCCCTCTAATCACAGAGCACCCCCCCTCTAGTCACAGAGCAACCCCCTCTAATCACAGAGCACCCCCCTCCCTCTAATCACAGAGCAACCCCTCTAATCACAGAGCAACCCCTCTAATCACAGAGCACCCCCCTCTAATCACAGAGCAACCCCTCTAATCACAGAGCACCCCCCTCTAATCACAGAGCACCCCCTCTAGTCACAGAGCAACCCCTCTAGTCACAGATCACCCCCTCTAATCACAGAGCAACCCCCTCTAATCACAGAGCAACCCCTCTAATCACAGAGCAACCCCTCTAATCACAGAGCAACCCCTCTAGTCACAGAGCAACCCCTTATCACAGAGCACCCCCTCTAATCACAGAGCACCCCTCTAATCACAGAGCAACCCCTCTAGTCCCAGAGCAACCCATCTTATCACAGAGCAACCCCTTTAGTCCCAGAGCACCCCCCCCTCTAGTCAGAGAGTACCCCCTCTAATCACAGAGCAACCCCTCTATCACAGAGACCCCTCTATCACAGAGCACCCCCCTCTATTCACAGAGCAACCCCTCGAATCACAGAGCACCCCTCTAATCACAGAGCAACCCTCTATCACAGAGCAACCCCTTTAGCCCAAGCACCCCCCCCTCTAATCCAGAGACCCCCTCTATCCAGAGCAACCCTCGTCACAGAGACCCCTCAATCACAGAGCACCCCCTCATCAAGAGCACCCCCTCTAATCACAGAGCAACCCCTTCTAATCATACAGAGCAACCCCTCTAATCACAGAGCAACCCCTCTAGTCCCAGAGCACCCCCTCTAATCACAGAGCAACCCCGCCAGTCACAGAGCACCCCCTCCACAACACCATCAGTCCAGAGCAAGCACCCCCTCCAGTCACAGAGCACCCCCCTCCAGTCACAGAGCACCCCCTAGTCCAGTGCACTCTCATCACAGAGCACCCCTCATCCTAGAGCACCCTCAGGGCAATCCCACTACAGTCACAGAGCACCCCCCCCCCCCCCTCCAGTCGCTGGTCACCACCCCAGCACCCCCTAGTCACAGAGCACCTTCTCCAGTCACAGAGCACCCCCTCCAGTCACAGAGAAAACCGCTCCAATGACAGAGCAACCCCGTTCATTTACAGAGCAAACCCCCTCCAGCGACAGCGCAACCCCCCACCACTCACAGAGAAAGCCCCTCCAGTCATGGAGCCCACCTCCCTCCATTCACGAGCCCCCCCACCCTCCATTCACAGAGAAAACCCCTCCAGTGACAAAGCACTCCCCCCCTCTAGTCACAGAGCACCCCCTTTCATTCACAGAGCACCCCCCCCTCCACTCATGGAGCCCACCTCCAGTCGCAGAGCACCCCCTCCAGTCACAGAGCACCCCCCCTCTAGTCACAGAGCACCCCCTCCATTCACAGAGCACCCCCCTTCCATTCACAGAGCACCCCCCTCAAGTCACAGAGCACCCCCCCTCCAGTCACAGAGCACCCCCCTCCATTCACAGAGCACCCCCTCCAGTCACAGAGCACCCCCCCCCTCCAGTCACAGAGCACCCCCTCCATTCACAGAGCACCCCCTGTCATTCACAGAGCACCCTCCCCCCAACATAATCAATGTAGCGCTTTCCTTTGCCCATTGATGAACATACACTATTCACTTCTATGAGTCTCTAAAGTCAGCTTTTAACCCTATTGGTGCAGAGAGTAGCTGCAGCACTTTGGAAGTCTGATGGCTTCAGCTCCCCCTGCAGAATCAATGTGGCATGCACTTGTTCCATGACTTGGATTGTGGCTAATGAAGTAACCGGGTGAGGTTGCCCATTAGCACGAGAGCTTGGGATACTAAGGAGTGCTGGCTGCAGATTGTGGTGGGGTTTGTGTTTTAGAGATGAAATATATAAAGGATAATAACTGGATCAAAAACTGTATCAGATTATTTCTGTGTGATCAAAGCCTTAGAAGGAGTGGAGGTTCTGCAGCTCTACTGCCAGGACATACAGCAGTGCGTATACAGTGAGAGCTAATGGTAGAGCTAAGTGCAATAGATATGAGGTGGCTGGATAGAGCATAGGATATAGTGATAAAAAGATGGAGAGGTGAAAGTAAATTAGATGTTTAAATACTTGATAAAAAGATGCAAAGAGTGATAGATAAATAGATAATACATAGATGGTAGAGATAGATATATATGAGATATATATATATATATATATATATATAGATAATAATATATATAATAATATATAGAATAGATAGATAGATAGATATGAGATAGATAGATATGTGATAGATATATATGAGATAGATAGATATGAGAGAGATAGATAGATAATAGATATGAGATAGATGGATATGAGATAGATAGATAGATAGATAGATGTAGATAGATAGATATGAGATAGATATATATATGAGATAGATAGATAGATGGATATGAGATAGATAGATAGATATGTGATAGATAGATAGATATATAGATAGATAGATAAATAGATAGATGATATGAGATAGATAGATAGATATGGATAGATAGATAGATGATAGATAGATAGTAGATAGATAGATAAATAGATAGATGCATAGAGTAATAGATAAATATGTGATAGATAGATATGTGGTAGATAGATAGATAGTGAATAGATAGATAGATAGATAGATAGAAAGATAGTAGATATGATAGATAGATATGATAGATATGTGTAGATAATAATATGTGATAGATAGATATGGTAGATAGATAGATAGATAAATATTGAGATAGATAGATAATAGATATGAATGATAGATATGTGATAGATAATAGATATATAGATAGATAGATAGAAATAGATGAAGATAGATAGATATGAGATAGATAGATATGATAGATAGATAGATAGATAGATAGATATGTGATAGATATGTGTTAGATAAATAGATATGAGATAGATAGATAGATAGATAGATAGATAGATAGATAGATAGACAAATAGAGAAATAGATAGATAGATAGATAGATAGATAGATAGATAATACATGCATCGATGTGAGATTGTTAGCATAGGTAGGTAGATGTACAGATTGATAATACATACATAGATACATGATAAATAAGATATCTAGGTCGAGAGAGTGTGAGGACAGATGGGAAGAACAGATAATACATATATATATCAGACAGATAATAAAACAGATAGATAATTGGTAGTTTCTATTTATTCGCTGAGCTTCATCCTGGTTGATAAATGTCCAGTCATTTTTCGTGGCAGATAGCGAGTACATTATCCCAGTACAGTAAATCTCACACATGATAATTGAATCACCCTATATATAAAACTGCAATCTGCTGACGTTCACCATCTCCAGATTTTCACCCATTCTTCATTATAATGTAAAGCATGCATTCAAGTATACAGCACCTCACAAAAGTAAGTACACCCCTCACATTTTTGTAAATCTTTAATTATATCTTTTCATGGGACAACACTGAAGATAAGATACTTTGATATAATGTAAAGTAGTCAGTATACAGCTTGTATAACAGTGTAAATTTGGTGCCCTCAAAATAATGCAACAAAAAGCCATCAATGTCTAAACAGCTGGCAACAAAAGTGAGTGCACCCATAAATGAAAGTGCCTAAAGTGTCAATATTTTGTGTGGCCACCATTATTTCCCAGCACTGCTTTAACTCTCTTGGGCAAGGAGGTCACTAGAGCTTCACAGGTTGCAGCCACTGGACTCCTCTTCCACTCCTTCATGATGACATCAGGGAGCTGGTGGATCTTAGAGACCTTGTGCTCCTCCACCTTCCGTTTGAGGATGCCCCACAGATGCTCAATAGGGTTTAGGTCTGGAGACTTGCTTGGCCAGTCCAGCACCTTTATCCTCATTGTGGTCTTGGAGGTGTTTGGGATTATCATCATATCAGAAAGGGAGGGGATCATTCTACTTCAGTATATCACAGCACATGTTGAAATTCATGGTTCCCTCAGTGAGTTGTAACTTCCCACAGCCGGCAGCACTCATGCAGTCACAAACCATTACACTCCTACCACCCTGCTTGACTGTAGGCAAGACACACTTGTCTTTGTACTCCTCACCTGGTTGCCACCACACTTGACACCATCTGAACCAAATAAGTTTATCTTGGTCTCATCAGACCACAGGACACTGTATCATTTTGCCACTCTATGACCTCATGCTGCTGCTGCTGCTGTTGCTGCAGCTGCCGCCACCTCCATACTCTGACATTGTGCTACTCTCTGACCTCATGCTGCAGCTGCCGTGCCCTCCACACTCTGTCATTGTGCCAGTCTCTGACCTCATGCTGCTGCTATTGATGACAACATCTCCACTTTGTGGGCTCCTGATGTTGCTGCCACCTTCAAAATTTGTCATTGGGCCACTCTGTGGCCTACTCATGCAGCTGCCAATTGACCACTGTCTCACTGGAACACCCTGTGGTTTCCTAATGCTGTTTCCACCCTCACCACTCTATGATGTTGCCACTATGTTTGGTTTTCCCCTTCTTTTCACCTGTCTGAAGGAATGGGAAGGATCAGGATTGTCTAGCCAAAAGCAGGAGTGGATACAGAACACAGACGATATGCAAATATCCCATGTACTGGTCATCTCTGTTTTTTATCAGCTCCTGTTTGTTTTGGCTTTAGCAATACTGATGGATTATTGAGCGATTGAAAGTGGACACTGACGGATGAAAGGAAGGTCAAAATGATCAGAGACGTCAACGCAAAATTACTGCCGACACCCTCTCCACTTATTCGGGGGGCCTCTACATGTATCAGCATTTAACAGAACAGGTTCTGTCATATTCTGCGACAGTGTAAAGCTCTGGCCTCATGGAGTGACCCCTGCTGTGACGTCCCCTTACTGTGCTGCAATCTGTGGCGGCTCCGGTAACCTACTACTGTGTTCTTTGACGCTACCGTAGGATCTTAGCCCTCAGCTTGTTTTTTTCCAGCTGTCGCTGCCATGACTTTAGCAGGCTGCATTCCTGCTTCAGTTTTTTGGTCAGTTTTGCCCCCGTAAGTGCCCAGGGAATTGAAGAGTGAAGTGATTCTAAGAGCGGCGGCAGTCATCTGCGTGTCATACTAAAACAAAGCATTGTATGAAGACCAAACCAAGCTCCCTCTGCATATTTAAGCATGGCACAATGTTCTACAGCACCCTGCAGGCTCTGTGCAGCCTGGAAATAGCTGCTTTTTAAGAATTTTGTCAGTAAATTCGGCAAAGTCGGCGAATTTAATTTTTGAGAAATTCGCCCATCCCTAGTCTCTGTCCTAATTGTGTTAAAACTGTTCTCAGCTGAGAGCTTGAGAAAAACACACCTCACAGGTCTGTCTGGTGTATAGTTCTGTTTAGCTTAATATACCTTTGATACGTATTAAGAATCACATGATTATTTTATCACAGTATAATTGTAACGCACCGAGGTAGTGGATCCTCTGGACCACCGCAAGCGATGGTGGAAGCCCACGCCAGGGAGCGGAATCTAAGTAGGTCCCGGTTTTCACCAGAGCCCACTGCAAAGCGGGATGGACTTGCTGCGGCGGGAGTCTACCAGGTCGCTTCCACTGGCAGGACTTACTTGCGGTGGCGGCCAAGGGTAGGCGTGGTACAGAATCATCAGGCAGGCGTAGTCAGGGACAGGCAATGAGGTCAGGGCAGGCGGCAGAGGGTCGAGGTCGAAGGACGTAGGCAAGAAGGTAAGATACACGATAATCCGAACAAGACTCACAGAATGCTTTCTCGATAGGCAATGGGCACTAAAGATCCAGCGAGGTTACTGGGAAGAGGCAGGCTTAAATAGGGGCAGCGACCAGCAATAGCCAATTACCGCTGCGCTGGCCCTTTAAATTTAACACTGCTGGCACGTGCGCCCTAGGGAGTAGGACCGCGTGCGCCGAGGAACCGAGACAGCCGGAGCAGGAGCATGGCCAGGTAAGCGAGACTCGGCACCGGCAGGCATCTGTGACAATAATTGGTTAATTGGCTGTTGCTAAGGCAAGATTAAAAACCACAGAGCAGGATATATAGAAATATAACGATTTCCTTCTTTGCATTTGCACAGTATAACTTGGGCACTGGCTGCTGGCAAATATCAATCCTTTTTTGGTGTTCTTTCTTATATCAAGATGAAGTCTGGTGGCAGGTTCACCCAATTTTTATGTAAACCATCCCATATTTTTGAAACAAGGCTGGACCATTGTAAATTTAGCACTTCTCACCATTTGTCTCCCCCAGGCACCCTCATAGATTGTAAGCTCTAGCGAGCAGGGCCCTCACGCCTTGTGTCTCATCTGTAAGTAGCTTTCACTGTGTAACGTCTGTCTTTTGTCTGTGCTTATACCCTCTACATTGTAAAGTGCTGCGGAATTTGTTGCCGCTAAATAAATAAAGATTATTATTATTACTTTTATTCAAAAGAAGTCTGGCACAATATCTGATGATCTCGATAAAGAGGATGTAATAATAGCAGTTTAAACACAATATCTGATGAGCTTGATAAGGATGTAACAATATAACAGATTCTAATGTTTTCCACTAAATCATCAACTTGACATGGCCACTATTATTTTCCAGCACTGTCTATCTCTCTTGGACGTGGAGTTGACTAGAGCTTCAAAGGTTGCAGCCACTGGAACCCTCTTCCCCTCCTCCATGACGACATCACGGAGCTGGTGGATGTTAGAGACCTTGTTCTCTTCTGCCTTCTGTTTGAAGATGCCCCACAGATGCTCAATAGGATTTAGGTCTGGAGACATGCTTGGCCAGTCCAGCACCTTCACCCTCATTTTCTTTAGCAAGGCAGAGGTCGTTTTGGAGGTGTGTTTGGGGTCGTTATCATGTCGCAATACTGTCATGCAGACCTGAAGGGTGGGGATCATGCTCTGCTTCAGTATGTCACAGTACATGTTGGCATTCATGGTTCCCTCAATGAACTATAGCTCCCCACAGCCGACAGCACTCATGCATCTCAAACCATGACACTCCTACCACCCTGCTTGACTGTAGGCGAGACACACTTGCTTTGTACTCCTCACCTGGTTGCCGTCACACATACTTGATACCATCTGAACCAAATAAGTTTATCTTGGTCTCATCAGAGCACAGGACATGGTTCCAGTAATCTATGTTGTTAGTCTGCTTGTCTTCCACAAACTGTTTGCGGGCTTTCTTGTGCATCATCTTTAGAAAAGGCTTACTTCTGGGATGACATCCATGCAGACCAATTTGATGCAGTGTGCGGGGTATCGGCTGAGCACTGACTGGCTGACCCCTCCCCCACTTCCCTTTAACCTCTGCAGTAATGCTGGCAACAGTCATACATCTATTTTGAAAAGTCTCAGGATATGACAGTAAGCACTCAACTTCTTTGGTCAAACATGGCAAGACCTGTTCAGAGTGGAACCTGTCTGGTTAAACTACTGTATGGTCTTGGCCACCGTGCTGCAGCTCAGTTTCAAAGTGTTGGCAATTTTCTTGTAGCCTAGGCCATCTTTATGTAGAGCAACGATTCATTTGTGAGATACTGTATATATGACTTGTTAGCGATGGCTGTGGCTCCTCGGCAGAGGACAGGCGTCCCTTATTCTCACAAGTGGAGATTATTCTGAGGGTGCACATCCTCTTTGTATTGCAGCCTAGAAACAGGACGTGGCATATGGGTAATTTGTGAATTAACCCATAAGAGGTAGACTCTATAACAGGCATCCTCAAACTGCGGCCCTCCAGCTGTTGGGAAACTACAACTCCCATCATGCATTTATATACTCAGTGGTAATGATGGAAGTTGTAGTTTCCCAACAGCTGGAGGGCCGCAGTTTGAGGATGCTTGCTCTACAACAAGCCCAGAGCCATCTGCTAATGGCATTGTCTTCTATATCTCATCATTGTGCCAGAGTCTACGCTAGGAATCCTCTCTTGTGCTAATCTGATACTGGGAAGCTTACTGTGTATTTCTGATACATTACAATTGGAGCTTTGCATTATATAAGTTCTGCACAGCATGTACAATGGGCTGTATAAAACTTATGCTAGACAGTCTTAAAATGCGCCACATTTATCATAGTGTTGATAGATCTGGTGCATGCTTAGACTGTCTACTCTAACTTTATACCTTCTAGTAGTTGGCTTACTTTAAAGCACTAGTTGTAAAGCCACACCCCTTAATTATTTTTTGTCAGCCAATGCATGGAAGGGTCTATAAACTATCTAAAGTGCAATAAATCCAAAATGTAGCACAAGTGGATCTAGCAAGTGGGGAAACGATATCTTTATTTTAAATTCAAAATACAGAGGGCAAAAAAGGTGCTAACGCGTTTCGGGCTAGTAATTTAGCCTTATAGGCTGTCATTACGCCGTGAATAAGTAACATGTCACTTATCTCCCCGGGCGTACAATACGATCGTATTGTATGAGCAAGGAGAAAAGGCGTAATCCATAGTTCTCTATGAGAACTGTGGATTACTGTAATTTTGGCACGCATCTCGCTCGTATTAGAGCGCAAATATGACGTGAAATGCGTGCAGAAATTTGACTGTGTGAACATAGCCTTACACACAAGCAGTGCTCCATCTACCACTGTTTGGTGATGCCATAAAGACACTAAGGGAAATTTATGAAGTGATTTACAGTAGTGTTCTGATATAAAAAGACACATTTTTTTTTGCAGGCAGCATTTGCACAAAATTTGCAGGGCTTTTTAGCTGTTTTACAATGAATTTGTAATTTTGTTAAAAAATCGGTGGGGCGTTACAAAGGGGACATGGTCTTACTAAACCTGTCTAAGGGTATGTGCACACGGTATGTTTGGATCGCGTTTGGATCGTGTTGGATCCGTGTCTTTCGGATATAAAACGGATCCAACACGTATCCAATATGTAGCTGCATGTTGGATGCAGCAGGAGTGCACCCTATAGTTTATTATAGGGCTCCTGCTGCGTCTTTCAGATCAAGAATTGACATGTCAATTCTTGGAACGGATCCAAAAACGGATCCGAAAGATGCAATGAGACACACATCGGGGACTACTCGTGTGAACGCTGATATGTGTTTCATATTAAAAGCAATGTAATTCACATTGCTATTTGTGAGCTGCGTGTTTGGGCCCGTTTGGGGACCGACAGATGGATCCAAACACGCAGCTCAAAAACGTATGTAACACGGACCAATAAAGCCGTGTGAACATACCCTAACACTTGGGTGTAACATGTAAGTAGACCATACTTAAGATTGAAGAAAATACGCCTGTCTTACAGAAAGGTGCATAGGAGTAAAATGCACCACATTTACTAAGGTTTAATACATTTTTAGCATCCTTCAGTATTCATGCGCTTGTCTAAAAAAAATCAAAGCCAAACTTTAATGAATTTGTCATGCAATGCTTGGCCATGTCCTTTTTTGCTGAACAAACCCCATGTGCACAAAAAATCATTTTCTTTCTTCTTTTTTTTTAACTGCCATTAATCGCTTTAAGACAGCATAGACTTACACTAGACAGTCTAGAAATGCGTCAGATTTATCGCAGTGGCTCATGATGTATGATAAATCTAGCGTGTGTTTAGACCCCTTTGTCTGACTTTATACTACTTATTAGTTGGCTTAGTTTCACCAGTAGTTGCGTCTAACTTTTGCTGCATTTTTTGGCACTTGACATCACCCATTAAAGGTGTTTTACCACATTTCATGCCTGGTTTGTCCTGCTTCAGCTTTCAGTGTTTTCAAAAGGGAGCATGTATAATTCATTTGAACTGCATATCAAGTGACCCAGCAGGCTGATATCACCATGCCTTTCCCAGAGTGTGCTCACTCTAGTCAAACAAATTTCTGTGTATGTAAAAAGCTGTGAGTAGCTTAGTAGTACAATGTAGCTGAGTGGTTAGCACTTCTGCCTTTTAGCATAGGGGTCCAGGAACCAAACATGTTTTGTTTTTACTTAATGTACATTCTTTTTCTTTATTTGTACTGTTTGACTAAACACTAAGGAGTAGAATGGCAGCACCTGAGGTTTAACACTTGCTCAGTAGTGAGTGTGTGTAATTACTCAGCAGGGAATAGACTGAAATTAGCTGCCTGATAGGAGAAGTGATGTCTGAGCATGTGCAGCCAGGACTGAATAGCTCTTGTCACTGGTCGTATCCCCTAGAAATAAGCTGTACAATATGGATCACTAAGGGAGCAGCTAAAACAAAAATGGTGCAGGATATTTAATAATGATGAATGGTGAAAATGTTTACCATTTAATATGCAAGCTTCCTACATAAATTTTACTTTGTGGAAAAAACCCTTTATGTCATGCTCTCTTTCATTGAAACAA
Organism: Phyllomedusa bahiana; assembly: GCA_025379985.1. NCBI lineage: Eukaryota > Metazoa > Chordata > Amphibia > Anura > Hylidae > Phyllomedusa > Phyllomedusa bahiana. The sequence continues at coordinate 4,729 of JAODAL010017180.1, read as the reverse complement.
GGCCCCTTTTCATATAATCATGCCCCCATAGACAGCACACAAGAGTCTAAAATTGCCTAAACCACAGACTCAATATGGTGAAAAGACTCTGTGCCTGAATTTTGAGGCAAATTCTAGGAAAGTACCATAGGAAAAGTGCCCCAACCCTTCAAGAGCAAAAATCCAGAAAACAACATCTAATAACACATCACAATTCATATGTAAGAAATCCATTAAAAAACGAGGCACATATGGGCCCATAGCAGGATACGAGTGCCGTATTTTGAATCTGTGCAACACATACAGTATCTATTATATGACCACATGCACAAGGCTTAGAGCGAGACTGGGACAAGGCATTCTGGTTCCCTAGTCAAATAACACATATAGTGCCCCCACTGGAAAATTCAACCCTATCCATGCCTCCTTGCGCCCCCCCTTTCTACCTGGCATGAAGTGGCGCCATAGGCGGTCGCAAACCTGCACCTCCGGGTCATCCCGGCCATGGCCTAGAGCCAGTCATGCATAAAATAAACTGAACCTGTTAATATTGGAAGCATGGACTGAGGATCATGATTGATTTTAAGCCCGATCCCCAGGAAATAAGCTGTCACCAGAGGTGTCTACTTATCTCCTCTTATCTATCTGATCTGAGCATGCATCTGCTTTACACAATAATAAATCATGAAGCGTCTTGAGCCTCTCCATAACTAGTGAATATACTTATTCCCTCTGCTAAACATTTCTACGTTTGGATGGATACATGGATATTTGCACTAGTCAGGGAGACCAGCAGAACCTCTGAGATCTGGACTACAAAAAACTAGCGATCGGAGACATCAACATTAAACTTAAACATGTAAATTCTCAGTTTTCACCTCCACAAGTGACTGCGAAAGGGATTGCTCCACATGCAATATGTGCTTAGTCAGTGGTCTGATATATAGATGTAGCAAAACCTGTCATTTCAGCCACAAGCAAATCTGATATGATATTTGGGAATTAGATAAATATATAGATAGATAGATAGATAGATAGATATGGATAGATAGATAGATAGATAGATAGATAGATAGATAGATAGATAGATAGATGGATAGATAGATAGATAGATAGATAGATAGATAGATAGATAGATAGATAGATATGGATAGATAGATATTTCTGACATACTGTATATAAAGGGCGAATGAACAAATGTGAATATTCTGCTGGATCAATATGAGATAGATATAGAAATATAATTAGAGATATAGATTTAAGACAGACAAAAGTGTCAGTCTGGGGTGCACAGGTCGTTTTTTTTTTTCCAGTTGTTTTTGGGAAAATTTACTATTGAAGTCTATGTGAACCGCTGGACGGTTTGTGCAATGGTTTCTGCCGTGGTTCTGGTGAAAAACTGCCCAAGTTTTTAACCCCTTACCGACGTTTGACGTATGAGTACGTCAAAACGGCGGTAAGCGGCTTTGAAACGGGATCGCGGCGCGATCCCACTTCACAGCCGCCGGGTGTTAGCGGCTCATTGCAGCTAACGCCCGGTGGTTTCAGCGCAGGTTGGCAGCGTCGCCCTCCTGTGCTGTTTAACCCATCAGGCACCGCGGCAAAGATGGCCGCGGCGTCTTAATGACCGAAACCCGGGGCCGCGCACCTTTTTTGAGCCCGATCGGGACATCAGCGGTGAGATCACTGAGTCCCGACGGGCTAACATGGCAGCGCAGAGCCTTGTGAAGGCTCTGATTGCTGCCATGTCCTGGTTTGCCCCACTTCCGTCTGCAGACAGGAAGTGGGGAAACTGCCATCTTTGTACACCCCAATGCATTGCCTATGCAATGCATTAGGCTGTATTAACGATTGCGCCCCCAAGTGGTCAAGCACCATAGGGGGACTAAATGTTAAAGTAAAAAAAATAAATAAATAAAGTTTTAAAGTACAAAAAAAAAGGATTAAAAGTTCAAATCACCCCCCTTTCCCCATTTTACAAATAAAAACAATAAAATAAATAAAAAGTTACACATATTTGGTATCGCCGCGTCCTAAAAAGTCTGATCTATAAAAATATAATATAATTTATCCCGTCCGCTGAACACCGTAGAAGAAAAAAAATTCCAAACGGCAAAATTGCGTTTTTTTGGTCATTTCACGTCACATAAAAATTGGAATAAAGTAATAAAAAAAGTCGCATCCATTTCAAAGTGCTAACATTAAAAAGTACACATATGCCCGCAAAAAATGCCTCCTCACTTACGTCCGTAGGTGTTAGTACAAAAAAGTTATTGGTCGCACAAAATAGTGCCGCAGCGCAAATTTCAGGAATAGAAAATGTTTGGAATTTTTTACGGTACCAAAACATAACGGAAACCCTACATGTTTGGTATTGCCGGATGCGTATCAACCTGTAGAATACAGATAATACCTAATATTTACCGAAAAATAAACTCTGTAAAAACAAACCTCCCGCAAACATGGTGCAAGTAAGTTTTTTTCACATTTTGCCCCACTTAGAATTTTTTTGCCGTTCCCTAGTATATTCTATATATATGAATAACAACTAAAAATTTAAAACTTGTCCGCAAAAAAAGCCCCTATGTCTATGTGGTGGAAAAAAAAAAAGGTTTGGCTTTCGAAGGAAAAGAGCAAGAAAAATTAAGAGCCATATTATTATGACCGTCCGTCAGGAAGGGGTTAAACAAGACATATAGGTCCCACCTATTTCAAAACAGTGAAAATTGCCTGAAAAAACGCACACACCAAAAAACCACGACAAAAACCTTAACAAAAAAACACCCAAAAAACGGGTCGCAAACCCAGCTAATTTAGACAAAAAACTGACAAAATATTCAGATTCAAAGTGTTTTTTAGGATTTAGTTTCTGACGAGTTTTTTGTCCTATGCAGTGTAGACATAGCCTAAAAGAAACTTCAGGTCTGCTCAGGTCTGCTCAACTTAAGCTTTAGTGTTTTATTATGAGAGTTTAATCCTCTTTTTAACAATAAACACTTCTATAAAGTCAAGTGTTTAATCACCTTTTTTCGGGGCCAAGTCCATTTTTTTTTTTACTGACTTTTTACCGCGTGTGAGAGCTGCACGAGGAATCGTGGACACCTGGCTGCCGATACGGGGAACGCTAAAAGAGAAATCATATGCTTGTGGGATTTGTGCCTCATCTTTATGCACAATTCCTCTAGGTAAGCACAATTTACCTAAACCCTATAATCTGCTGTTTCATACTTCACTATTGTGCACCTTGTTTTTCTCTTTTTTTTATATATATATTCTAGATAGATAGATAGATAGTAGATAGGTTAAATTTGAGCAAATTTTGGGGGACATGTTTGGGTTGGTTTTTCCGGTTTTCTGGCGTTAATGCGCCTCTCTGTGCCGGCTCCTGTCAGAGCACCCCTATGTGTTAGGCGCATTAGGCACAAGGTTCGCCACTTTCTAATGCACCTAAAATGAAGGCCCGTGCTGTAGGCGTTCTGGGGCGGGACGCACCACATTCGAAAACTCCGACGCATGTATGAATGCGGGTCGGCAAAGTGAGGCGCATTAAAGCTCCGACAGGAAAACCAATTTCAATGTGGTCTGTCTGTCGGAGGCATTGAAGTTTGCCCCACATTTATGAGAGCACTTCAGCGCTGACATACATCAGGTGCAGTTTTCACGGAAAAAAACGTGAAAACAGGCGCTTCAACGCACGGATCTTTATACATGTCCCCCTTAATGTTAAAAGTGGAAGTAAAGGAATGAGATTGCTGTGTTTTTATTTTATTTTTAAATGATTTTAATTCCTCCTTCAAAAAAAATCTAAAGTTCATGGTGCATAAATATGTAAGTAGTAACGGTATGTACAGTACTATATATTGCAGGATGTACTTGACAAAAATTAAAAGTGTAATAGCCTACGGTGTTGTAGAGCTAGTTTCTCAGTGTAGATCTGAGTTTGTCACTTGGTATAACCCATCTGGATCTTATTTGTATTTTTCCCTAGGAGGCAAAATCTGCTGCATTGTCTTAACTGACAAACATATAGAAACATCGGCAGCAGTTCTTGGCAGATCTGGCAGATGTATAAAGAATTCTGCAGACACAAAACGAGCAGCAGAGACCAATCCTCAGATGAAGCATTCTGCCCTAAAGTAATAATATCTCCTGAGGTTTAGTCAGCACATCATCTCACATAATGCAGCGGGAGCCAGAACAGAGATTGCAGGGGGATCAAATAAAGCTTGATTGAGGTTTCCTTTAGGGAGGATCCGGAGCATGCTGCAAGAGGATGGTGCAGTATCTTTGGCTGATATTCAACACTGCAGCAAGTTCAGAGAAGGATGGAAAGAAAAGGCTTAGTGCATTCTGACTACTGGAGAAGCTGAGGTTTGGAAGGCAAAGCAGGAAACAGGAGAGTCTAGAGGACATAGAGGACATACGTATTAGATAGATGGATAGATACTAAAAAGAGGGATATTAGAGAGATAATAAGATGGATAGACAGATGAACAGAGAGATGAAGTGAGGAAAATTGCAGCTCTCCAAAGAAATGGTGTCCAATATAAACTCCTTTATTTTAATATGCCAAGTGTAAAGTTTTTGGCTCTATCCAGGGTATTTTCAAGCAAACATTGGTGGTTTAACAAAATATATTGTATAGCCAAATTTATGAATATTCAGCTGGTCTTTGGTGACAGACAATCATAAAATAAATGGCCAAATGATGTGCGTGATAAGTAAAACAGATTTTCAAGAAATAAAACAA
>JAODAL010017179.1:0-78517 GCA_025379985.1 Phyllomedusa bahiana | reverse complement strand
ATGGGGAGGCCCATAGCCCAACAAAACCCTAGCGCCCAATCAGAGTCATGCGACCAATAGACCCCATAAAAACCAATCAGAGTCATACCCACCTCAGACCCAAAATAGAAAACAATCAAAACCCCATAGGCCCAAATCGGCTCATGCCACAATCACAGCTCATAGCGCCCAAAATCAGGTCTAGTAACAATCGGTCCATAGCCACCAATCAGAGTCCATAGCGACCAATCAGAGCCATAGCCCCCAATCAGAGCCATAGCCACCAATCAGAGCCCAAAGCAGCCAATCACAGCCCATAGCACAATCAAAGCCCATAGCCGCCATTCAGAGCCATAGCCACCAATCAGAAGCCACAGCCAAATCAGAGCCCACAGCACCAATCAGAGCCACAGCCACCAATCAGAGCCATAGGCACAATCAGAGCCCATAGCAACCAATCAGAGCTCATAGGCCCAATCAGAGCCCATAGCACCAAACAGAGCCCATAGCCACCAATCAGAGCCCCGCAGCCACCAATCAGAGCCCCACAGCCACCAATCAGAGCCCACAGCCACCAATCAGAGCCCATAGCCACCAATCAGAGCCACAGCACCAATCAGAGCCCATAGCAACCAATCAGAGCCATAGCAACAATCAGAGCTCATAGCCACCAATCAGACCCATAGCGACCAATCAGAGCCCCTAGCAACAAATCAGCAACCATAACAAACAATCAGCGCCCATAGCAACCAATCAGAGCCCATAGCCACCAATCAGAGACCACAGCAGCCAATCAGAGCCGATAACAACCAGTCACAGCTCATATTAACTATTCAGAGATCAGCTGATTTTTGTTTGACAGTTACCTAGGGTTATTTGAAGCGTGGTTGCGTTACCTCCTGACTCGGGAAAGCATCAGCAGACACCAAACATCCAGAGGCCATTACACATGTTGGTCTTCCCTGTTTATACGACTGCTGGAATAAATTACAAAAGAAGATTTTCAAGTTCTCATTCTCTGTTTATCTGGAAACTACAGACATTCACTTCACAGAACTTCCCCATGAAACAGATAAAAATCTAGCATTGGTAGAGATAACATTTCATCACACGTTGTACGATACTGTAGGACAGGGGTGTCAAACTGCGGCCCTCCAGCTGTTGGGAAACTACAACTCCCATCATGTCCACTGTTATAGATTATATAAATGCATGATGGGAGTTGTAGTTTCCCAACAGCTGGAGGGCCGCAGTTTGACACCTGTGCTGTAGGATTTAGGTTGTTACCCCTGAAATCTCTCTATAGACCTCACAGTTATCATGGATGAAGTTGGTTACAATGGTATTTAATCTACAAAACTCTATGTGAGATCAGCAGCCTTAAACAATCGATTGTTACAATGTATCCGCCTGGAATGATCAATTGTTACAATGTATCCGCCTGGAATGATCGATTGTTACAATGTATCCGCCTGGAATGATCGATTGTTACAATGTATCCGCCTGGAATGATCGATTGTTACAATGTATCTGCCTGGAATGATCAATTGTTACAATGTATCTGCCTGGAATGATCAATTGTTACAATGTATGTGCCTGGAATGATCACTTGTTACAATGAATCAGCCTGGAATGATCGATTGTTACAACTCATCTGCCTGGAATGATTGATTGTTATAATGCATCTGCCTTGAATGATTGATTGTTACAATGTATCAGCCTGGATGATCGATCGTTACAATGTATCAACCTGGAATTATTGTTACAATGTATCTGCCTGGGAGGATCAGTTGTTACAATGTATCAGTCTGGAATGATCAATTGTTACAATGTATCAGCCTGGAATGATCGATCGTTACAATGTATCAGCCTGGAATTATTGTTACAATGTATCTGCCTGGGATGATCAGTTGTTACAAAGTATCAGCCTGGAATTATTGTTACAATGTATCAGCTTGGAATGACCGAATTGTTTTTTACAATGTATCAGCCTGGAATGATTGATTGTTACTATGTAGCAGTCTGGGCCATTTACCTCACAGATTATTGTCTTATCTGGATACAATAGTAACAAACCCTCAGCTGTGAAAAGTACTAGTCTATGCTTGTGGAAGCGATTGGACAAGGTTCCTGTATTTGAGATATTAGTTATCCCAAAGGTTTGATTAAATAAGTGAACCCTGAGCCGTCTTGAGGGCAGGTTATGACACTTCTCATGATCTCTTCTCATTAGTGTCAGGTTCATGTTAGCAAACAAGGCTTGAAACACTTAGGATGTAAACACAGCTGCTGCATTTGCTTTACTCTACACTTAGAGCTCGGATTTGCTCCCTTGATGAGTCTTATTTGTTGGCCCGCTCCCATGGGGGCAATTACTTTGTGCAATTGACTAATTGCCGTTCTCCTGCTGGAGGCAAACAGGATGAAATAAACTTCTTAGTATGGGAACATGTTGTAGAGATTGCTATCAGGAGGTTTAGCCCTAGGGCCCATAACCATAGTCATTGTCCTGCAGGTAAATGATAACATTCAGTCTACTTGCAGCCAACACTAGGGGGAGCTCATTGCATATAGATTTATTACAGGGGTTTTACCATCTCATACATTCATAGCACAACAATAGGATATTCCATAAATGTCTCCTAAGTGCGGGTCCCACCTCTGGGACCAGCATCTTGAGAACGAGCCTCTGAAGCTTCTAAGGATATGGCCAAGCTTGTACGGTAACTCTCCATTTATTTCAATGGATGTTCTGCATTCTGCATTCAGCTATATCCTATCAATATGCCATAAATATAGGAGATGGTAAAACCAATTTAAGTTTAAGAAGAGCTGTAAAATCTACTTGCCCCCCTATTAATGGCTGATGGAAGTGCCATGTCTGTGGTATGAAAAGTAGGGGAAGCTATTTAGGGCTGCGCCCCCTTTTACCATGGTCCCCATAGCGGAAGTACTGCCTTAATGGTGGGTAAATCACTGTAATGCGAAGCTCCTACAACTTTATTCATCGCAAGAGGCAAAACCGTGCCCCTTTAGACTACGTATAGGATACAGGCCGCCAAGTGATCGATGCTGCAGTTCTATATTACCAGCAATTTGTGGACACAGGTTCCCCGGTCAATTTCACCCACTCATTCCTGATGGCGAAACACGTTCTGCCTGTAACTCGCCTGGAGACTCCTTTATCCATCTCCTCGGTCAGTGGACAGGTCCATCCAGCTTTATACATTACCATTGAGAATCCAGATTGGAGCCCTGTATTGGAAAGAAATCTCCCATCTTGTAGAAATCCACTTGTTCTGCACTCCCAGGACTTCTCTGGCTGCAAACCCGTGTCCCGGCCATCGACTGGTCTTTAGGAGAAGTCAACACCTGGGGTAAATGGTGCTTCTCCTCCTGCACATCTGATCCCTATCATTGCTCAGCCAGATAAACCAGTTGTGTCATTGACACCCCATAAACCATTCAACTGCCCTATAGACTTATTGTTAGATGCTACCTGCTCACATGATAAGGTTTAGACTAGCCAACAGGGGGATATGGAAACCCCTAGTGGGCCCTTAGGCATTGTGGACCCATGGGCATGACAGTACTGATAGTATGACAACAGAGAAAGAGACGCAGTGTGTAAGAGTCATGTACAGTAGCTGTAGGGTGGTCCTCAAGAATCCTTTCCACTGGTGGGCCCAAGAATCATCTTCACTGGTGAGCCCCAAGAATCATCTCCACTGGTGGCCCCAAGAATCATCTCCCCTAATGGGCCCCAAAAAGTCAGCTCCACCAGTGGGTCCCAAGAATGCGCTCCACTGGTGGCCCCAAGAATAGTCTCTACTGGTGGCCCCAAGAATCTACTCCACTGGTGGCCCCAAGAATCATCTCCACTGGTGGCCCCAAGAATCATCTCCACTGGTGGCCCCAAGAATCAGCTCCACTGGTGGCCCCAAGAATCAGCTCCACTGGTGGTCCCAAGAATCAGCTCCACTGGTGGGCCCCAAGAATCACCGCCACTGGTGGCCCCAAGAATCCCCTCCACTGGTGGACCCAAGAATCACCTCAACTGGTGGCCCCAAGAGTCACCTCCACTGGTGGCCCCAAGAGTCATCTCTACTGGTGGCCCCAAGAGTCATCTCTACTGGTGACCCCAAGAATCAACTCCACTGGTGGGGACCCAAGAATCATCTCCACTGGTGGCCCCAAGAATCATCTCCACTGGTGGGCCACAAGAATCACCTCCACTGGTGGGCCACAGGATCACCTCCCCTGGTGGGCCCCAGGAATCATCTCCACTGGTGGCTCCAAGAATCAGCTCCACTGGTGGCCTCCAAGAATCATCTCCACTGGTGGGCCACAAGAATCACCTCCACTGGTGGGCCCCAAGAATCAGCTCCACTGGTGGGCCCCAAGAATCAGCTCCACTGGTGGCCCCAAGAATCACCTCCACTGGTGGCCCCAAGACTCACCTCCACTGGTGGCCCCAAGAATCCCCTCCACTGGTGGCCCCAAGAATCACCTCCACTGGTGGCCCCAAGAATCACCTCCACTGGTGACCCCAAGAATCACCTCTACTGGTGGACCAGTGTCACAAGAAAAGAGTCTCTAAATCACAGAGATTGATAAAAGCATTAAAATGTATCCCTCATAAAGTGACACGTGTCAGATTTGAACAATGTCCTACAGGTCACAATTGGCTGCGACCACCATTGTTTATTCCACGTTGTGAGACTGAGACCCCGGAGGGCGGGAAACGACTTGTTTATCAATATAATTAGTTTAAATATCAACGTTTTGTTATTATTGATTGTTTTCTTACTTTGTTGAACAATAATTAGGGCTCCGGGGAGAGGGTGGACCCTGACAACACAATCAGGGATCTGTCTCTATGTTGTGGGATCAGTATATAAGGGAGACGACCCATAAACAATGCGCATTCTGAGGAAGGCCGGACCCCGACCAAAGTAAGAGCGTGTGGGCAAGTTATAGGAGAGCGTGTGGGCATGTTATAGGAGAGCGTGTGGGTATGTTATAGGTATAGGGGCGTGGGACATGTTATAGGTGTTATAGGAGAGGTTTGTGGGCAAGTTATAGGGGTTATAAGAGAGCGTGTGGGCATGTTATAGGTGTTATAGGAGAGCGTGTGGGATGTTATTAGGTGGTCTATAAGGATGACGTGGGCATGTTATAGGAGAGCGTGTGGGCATGTTATAGGAGAGCGTGTGGGCATGTTATAGGAGAGCGTGTGGGCATGTTATAGGAGAGCGTGTGGGCATGTTATAGGTCTTATAGGAGAGCGTGTGGGCAAGTTATAGGTGTTATAGGATGGCGTGTGGGCCGGTTATAGGTGTTATAGGAGAGCGTGTGGGCAAGTTTAGGAGAGCGTGTGGCATGTTTAGGTGAGGGGTGTGGGCATTTTTTAGGAGAGCGTGTGGGCATGTTATAGGTGTTATAGGAGAGCGTGTGGACATGTTATAGGAGAGCGTGTGGGCATGTTATAGGAGAGCGTGTGGGCAAGTTATAGGAGAGTGTGTGGGCATGTTATAGGAGAGTGTGTGGGCATGTTATAGGTGTTATAGGAGAGCGTGTGGGCAAGTTATAGGAGAGCGTGTGGGCAAGTTATAGGAGAGCGTGTGGGCATGTTATAGGAGAGCGTGTGGGTATGTTATAGGTGTTATAGGAGAGCGTGTGGGCAAGTTATGGAGAGCGTGTGGGCAATTATAGGTGTTATAGGAGAGCGTGTGGGCATGTTATAGGTCTTATAGGAGAGCGTGTGGACATGTTATAGGTCTTATAGGAGAGCGTGTGGGCAAGTTATAGGTGTTATAGGAGAGCGTGTGGGCAAGTTATAGGAGAGCGTGTGGGCATGTTATAGGTCTTATAGGAGAGCGTGTGGGCAGGTTATAGGAGAGCGTGTGGGCATGTTATAGGAGAGCGTGTGGACCTGTTATAGGTCTTATAGGAGAGCGTGTGGGCATGTTATAGGTCATATACGAAGCGTGTGGGCATGTTATAGGTTTTAAATAGGAGGGCGTGGGGGAAATGTTATAGGTGTTATAAGGGGGCCCGTTTGGGGGCATGTTATGGGTCATATAGGAGAGCGGGGGGGCAAGTTTAGGAGAGCGTGTGGCATGTTATAGGAGAGCGTGTGGGCATGTTATAGGTGTTATAGGAGAGCGTGTGGACATGTTATAGGAGAGCGTGTGGGCATGTTATAGGCATACATGCCAACTCTCCCGTTTTTGACGGGGGGGTCCCGCTATTTGGGGTCCCCTCCCGCCCTCCCGGGGGAGTTGGCATTCCTCCGCCGCCTGCGGGCGGCGGGGGCCCTTTTAAAATTTTACCGCGGCCAAGAGTAGCGCTGGTGGCCTACTCTTGCCCCGCCGGACCGCTCCTACGGGCGGGTGAAGCGGCCGCAGCGGCCGCTCACCCGCCCGCGGTCTCACTGTGCGGGGAGGATGGCAGGAGGGGGTCGCTCCCTCCTCCCCCCCTCTCCCTGTATGTACGGCGCCATTGTGTGCGCCGCACATACAGTTCAGCGGCGCAGGGAAGTGACGCGCGGCTGCAGGGGAGTGACGCGCGGCTGCTCTCACTTCCCCTGCGCCGCTGAAGAGATCGGGCAGGAGCTGGCCGCGCTGAAAGGAGCCTGGGAAGGTGAGTGGATTTTATTATTTTATTTTTATTAGCTTTAGGGGCTCTACCTGGCTAACAGAGAGGGGAAATACCTGGCAACAAGGGGGCACTACCTGGCAACAATGGGGACATCTACCTGGCAACAAAGGGGGCAACTACCTGGCTAACAAAATGGGGGGACTACCTGGCTAAACAGAGGGGCACTACCTGGGACAGAGGGGGCACTAACTGCAACAATGGGGGGACTAACCTGGCAACAAAGGGGGCAAATACCTGCTAACAGAGGGGCACTACCTGGCTAACAGAGGGGGCACTACCTGGCCAACAATATGGGGCACTACCTCAACAAAGGGGCACTACCAGTCTAACAATGTGTGCACTACCTGGCCTAACAGATGGGGGGCACTACCTGGCTAACAGATGGGGGCACTACCTGCTAACAGATGGGGGCACACCTGGCTAACAGATTGGGGCACTACCTGCAACAGAGGGCACTACCTGCAACAGAGGTGGCACAACCTGGCAACAGAGGGTGGCACTACCTGCAACAATGGGGGCACTACCTGGTCTAACAGATGGGTTGCACTACCTGGCTAACAGATGGGGCACTACCTTGTCAACAGAGGGTGGCACCTACCTGGCTAACAGATGGGGGCACTACCCTGGCAACGAGGGGGCACTACCAGGCTAAACAGGATGGGGCACTACCTGGCTAACAGATGGGGGCACTACCTGGCAACAGATGGGGGCACTACCTGGCAAACAACGGGGGCACTACCTGGGCAAAACCATGGTGGCACTACCTGGCAACATGGGGTCACTACCTGGAGCCCATGGGGTCACAACCTGGCATCCAATGGGCACTAATGGCTAACAGATGGGGCACTACCTGGCTAACGATGGGGGGCACTACTTGGCTAACGATGGGGGCACTAACTTGGCAAACAGATGGGGGCACTCCTGGCTAACAGATGGGGGCACTACCTGCTAACATATGGGCACTACCTGGCTAACAGATGGGGGCACTACCTGGCTAAAGATGGGGCACTACCTGGCTAAAAGATGGGGGCACACTCTGGCAAAAAATGGGGGCACTACCTGCAACAATGGGGCAACTACCTGGCAACCACGTGGGGCACTACATGGCAACATGGGGGCACTAACCGGCTAAACAGATGGGGCACTACCTGGTCTAACAGAAGGGGCACTACCTGGCTAACAGATGGGGCACTACCTGGGCAACTGAGGGGCACTACCTCGTAACAGATGGGGGAACTACCTGTCTAACAGATGGGGGCACACCTGGCCTAAACAGATGGGGGCACTACCTGGCAAACAATGGGGCACTACCGTGGCAAACAATGGGGGCACTACCTGGCAACAATGGGGGCACTGACTGGCAACCAATGGGGGCCACTACCTGGCAACCAATGGGGCACTACCTGGCTCACAGATGGGGCACTACCTGGCTAACAAAGGGGGCACTACTTGGCTAACGATGGGGGCACTACTTGGCTAACGATGGGGCACTCCCTGGCTAACAGATGGGGCACTACGTGGCTAACAGATCAGGGCACTACCTGGCTAAGAAGATGGGGGCACTACCTGGCTAAAAGATGGGTGAACTACCTGGCAAACAATGGGGCACACCTTGGCAACATATGGGGGCACTAACTGGCAACAATGTGTGGCACTACCTTGGCAACCAATGGGGGGCACTATCTGGCAACAATGGGGCCCTACCTGGCAAACAGATGGGGCACTACCTGCTTAAACAATGGGGGCACTACCTGGATAACAATGTGGCACCTACCTGGCTAACAAAGGGGGGCACCTACCTGGCTAAACAAAGGGGGGAATCTACTGCTACAAATTTTGCTCTACCTGGGCTACAGAGGGGCATCTACTTGGCTACAAGGGGCATCTACCACCTTAGGGGGCCACTACCTGGTTTATGGGGGGCTACTACCTGGCTATAAGGGCATCTACCTGGCTTTCTTCCAAAGCCCGTTTTATGCAGTTAGTGGAGTGGGTGTGGCTTTTTGAAGGGCTTGGCATACCGTCAGATGGGCGTGTCATGCCAATTTTTGCCGCGGCGTGCCTACATGCTCCGCCCACTGAAGTCTCCAGCTTTTTTATTTTGAAAGTTGTGCAATTTATTTTTCTATGTGTTATAGTTGTTATAGGAGAGCGTGTGGGCATGTTATAGGTGTTATAGTAGAGCTTGTGGGCATCTTATAGGTCTTATAGGAGATCTTGTGGGCCATGTTATAGTGTTTACAGGAGAGCCGTGTGGGCTATGTTTATAGGAGAGCGTGTGGGCATGTTATAGGTGTTATAGGAGAGCGTGTGGGCGATGTTATAGGTCTTAAGGAAGCGTGTGGCCTGTTATAGGTGTTATTAGGAGAGCGTGTGGCATGTTATCAGGTCATAATAGATAGCTGTTGGGCATGTTGTATCAGGTCTTAGTAGGGAAGGCGTGTGGGCAGGTATAGGAGAGCGTGGTGGCATTTTATCGGTCTTATAGGAGAGCGTGTGGGCATGTTATAGGTCTTATAGGAGTGGCATTTGTGCATTGTTATAGTGTGAAAGGAGAGCGTGGGTCATGTTATACGGTCTTATAGGAAGCGTGTGGACATGTTATATGGGTTCTTATAGGAGAGCGTGTGGGCATGTTATAGGAGAGCGTGAGGGCAGGTTATAGGAGAGCGTGTGGGCAAGTAATAGGAGAGCGTGTGGGCAAGTTATAGGAGAGCGTGTGGGCATGTTATAGGAGAGCGTGTGGGCATTTTTATAGGAGACGCGTGTGGCCTGTTTTATAGAGAAGCGTGTGGCAATGTTATAGGAGAGCGTGTGGGCATGTTATAGGTGTTATAGGTGAGCGTGTGGGCAAGTTATAGGAGAGCGAGTGGGCAAGTAATAGGAGAGCGTGGTGGCAAGTTATAGGAAGAGCCGTGGGGCATGTTATATGAATTAGCGTGTGGGCATGTTATAAGGTGTTATAGGTGAGCGTGTGGGCAAGTTACTAGGAAGCGTGTGGGGGCAAGTTATAGGTTGTTATAGAGAGAGCGTGTGGGCAATTATAGGTAGTTATAGGGGAGAGCGTGTGGGCAATTTATAGTAGAGCGTGTGGGCATGTAATAGGATCTTAAAGGAAGAGCGTGTGGTGCATGTTTATAGGTCTTATAGGAGAGCGTGTGGACATGTTATAGGTCTTATAGGAGAGCGTGTGGGCAATGTTATATGTTCATATACGAGAGCGTGTGGTCATGTTATAGGTCATATAGGAGAGCGTGTTGTCAAGTTATAGGAGAGCGTGTGGGCATGTTATAGGAGAGCGTGTGGGCATGTTATAGGTCTTATAGGAGAGCGTGTGGGCAAGTTATAGGAGAGCGTGTGGGCATGTTATAGGAGAGCGTGTGGGCATGTTATAGGATAGCGTGTGGGCATGTTATAGGAGAGCGTGTGGGTATGTTATAGGTGTTATAGGAGAGCGTGTGGGCAAGTTATAGGAGAGCGAGTGGTGATGTTATAGGTGTTATAGGAGAGAGTGGGGGCATGTTATAGTGTTATAGGAGACGTGTGGGCAAGTTATAAGGTCTTATAGGAGAGCGTGAGGCAAGTTTATAGGAGAGCGTGTGGCATGTTAAGGAGAGCGTGTGTGCATGTTATAGTAGAGCGTGGGTGCATGTATATAGGAGAGCGGTGTGGGCTAAGTTATAGTGAGAGCGTGTGGGCTGTTATAGAGAGCGTGTGGGCAAGTTATAGGAGAGCGTGTGGGCATGTTATAGGTCTTATAGGAGAGCGTGTGGGCAAGTTATAGGTGTTATAGGAGAGGGTGTGGGCAAGTTATAGGAGAGCGTGTGGACATGTTATAGGTCTTATAGGAGAGGGTGTGGGCAAGTTATAGGAGAGCGTGTGGACATGTTATAGGTCTTATAGGAGAGCGTGTGGGCATGTTATAGGAGAGCGTGTGGACATTTATAGTCTTATAGGTGAGCGCGTGTGGACATGTTATTGGTCTTATATGAGAGCGTGTGGCATGTTATAGGGTCGTATAGAGAGCGTGTTGGGCATGTTATAGTCTTATAGGAGAGCGTGGTGGGTCATGTTATAGGTGGTTATTAGGAGGGCGTGTTGGGCATGATATAGGTGTTTATAGGAGAGCGTGTGGGCATGTTATAGGACTTATAGGAGAGCGTGTGGGCATGTTATAGGTCTTAAGGAGAGCGTGGTGGGCATGTTTATAGGTCTTATAGGAGAGCGTGTGGGCATGTTATGAGAGCGTGTGGACAGGTTATAGGTCTTATAGGAGAGCGTGTGGGCATGTTATAGGTCTTATAGGAAAGCGTGTGGGCATGTTATAGGAGGACGGCGAGTGGGCAAGTATAGAGGAGCGTGTAGGTATTTTTATAGGTGGTTTAAGGAGAGCGTGTGGGCATGTTTATAGTCTTTATAGGAGAGCGTGTGGGCAAGTTATAGGTGTTATAGGAGAGGGTGTGGGCAAGTTATAGGAGAGCGTGTGGACATGTTATAGGTCTTATAGGAGAGGGTGTGGGCAAGTTATAGGAGAGCGTGTGGACATGTTATAGGTCTTATAGGAGAGCATTGTGGGCAAGTTAGGTGTTATAGGAGAGCGTTGTGGCAAGTATGAGGTCTTATCGGAGAGCGTGTGGGCATGTTATAGGGGTTATAGGAGAGTGTGGTGGGCAATTAATATGGCTTATAGGAAGAGCGTGTGGGCATGTTTATAGGTCCTTATAGGGAGCGTGTGGCCATGTTATAGGTCTGTATAGGAAGAGGCGTGTGGGGCATGTTATAGGTCTTATAGGAGAGGCGTTGGACATGTTATAGGTCTTATAGGAGAGCGTGTGGCATGTTGATAGGTCTTATAGGAAGCGTGTGGGCAAGTTTTAGGAGAGCGTGTGGGCATGTTATAGGTCTTATAGGAAGCGGTGGGCAATGTTTAAAGTCTTATAGGAGAGCTGTGGTGGGCATGTTATAGTGTTTATAGGAGAGCCGTGTGCATGTTATATGTGCTTATAGGAGAGCGTGTGGGCATGTTAGAGTTGTTCATAGAGAGCGTGTGGAGCAGGGTTAAGGTCCTTATTATGGAGTAGCGTGTGTGGCATTTATAGGAGAGCGTGTGGGTATAGTTATATGTGTCTTATAGTAGGGAGCGTGTGGGCATGGTTATAGGGATATAGGAGAGCGTTTGGGCATGTTTATAGGTCTAAAGGAGATCGTTTGGGCATGTTATAGGTCTTATAGGAGACCTGTAGGCGATGGATATAGTCTTTATCGGAGGGCGAGTGGGCATGTTATAGGTGTTATAGGAAAGCGAGTGGGCAGGTTAATAGGTGTTATAGGAAGAGTGTGGCATATAGAAAACCCTCGATTAAGGAGAGTCACCCACAGAGGCGTGTGGTACACACACACCTACTAGCAGAGAGCGTGTGGGCTCGTTATAGGTGTTATAGAGAGGCTCGCCTAAAACAGTTGCACGCGAGTTTATTACATAGAAGGTCCTCATACTCTACTCTCTACTATATCGTGTGGTGACACGCAAAAGAGTACTCTCTCAGTATATCTATGTGCTAGATGAGTGTATATTAGTCTACACATCGCTAGAATACCTAGAGGGTCTGTTAGAGAGCGTTGGGGCATCTTCAGTTTAACTACGGACTGGACAGAGAGCGTTGGGGCATGTGATTGTGTTATATGACTTCCTTCTCATCCTGTCGTGGTGGGCATGTAATAGTTTGAGAGGGATGAGAGTGCTGTGAGGCGAGGAGAGTTGTTTGGTAGTCTATGGGTCGAGTGTCGTGGGGAATGTTATAGGTCTTATAGAGTGAGGGGGCATGTGTATAGGCTAGGAGTACATCTAAGATCGACCAAGCACACACCCGTTGTGGCAGGTTATAGTCTTTATAGGAGAGCGTGTGGAACATGTTAATAGAGAGCGTGATAGGGCATGTTTATAGGTCTTATAGGAAGCTGGTGTGGGCAGGTTATAGGTTTATATGGAGAGCGAGTGTGGGCATGTATAGGTCTTATAGGAAGCGTGTGGGCTGTTATAGGTCTTTATAGGAGAGCGTGGGACATGTATAGTGTTATAGGAGAGCGTGTGGGCAGGTTATAGGTTTATAGGAGAGCGTGTGGGCATGTTATAGAGAAGCGTGAGTGGCATGTTTATAGTCTTATAGGGAAGGAGTTGGTGGGCTTGTTATAGGTCTTATAGAGATATGCGTTGTGGCATGTTAAATGTGTTTTATAGGAGAGCGTTGTGGGCATGTTATAGGTGTTAATAGAGAGCGTGTGGACAGTTATAGGTGTTAGAAGGAGAGCGTGAGGTCATGTTAATAGTCTATTATATGTAGAGCGTGTGGGCCAGATAATAGGTTAATAGAAGCGTGTGGCAATTTATAGGTCTTATAGGAGAGCGTGTGGGCATGTTATAGGAAGCGTGTGGGAATGTAATATGAGAGCGTGTGTGCATGTATAATAGTAAGCGTGAGGGCATGTTATAGTTTATAGGAGGGACGTGTGGGCATGTTTAAGTTCTTATAGTAGAGCGTGTGGGCAGGTTATATGGTTTATATGAGGACGTCGTGGGCATGATTATAGGTCTTATATGAAGAGCGTTGTGGACCATGTTATAGTCTTAGTAGTAGTGAGCGTTTGGCAATGGTTTATAGGTCTTACAGGAGAGCAGTTTGAGGCCATGTTATAGGTCTTATAGAGACTGAGCGTGTGGGCAAGTTATAGGAGAGTCGTGTGGACATGTTATAGGTCATAATAGTAGAGGCGTTGTGGCATGTATTATAGTCATATAGGAGATCGTTGTGTGTGGGCATGTTAAGAGTGTTTAAGGAGAGTGTGTGGGCAAATTTATAGGTCTTATAGGTAGAGCGTGTGGCATGATATAGTCTTATATGAGAGCGAGTGTTGGGCATGTTATCTGGTGTTCTTATAGAGAGCGTGATGGGCATCTGTTATAGGTGTTATAGAAGAGCGTGATGGGCATGTTATAGAGTTGTAGATAGGAGAGCGGTTGGGCATGTTATAGGAGCGGTCTTATAGGAGAGCGTGTGGGCATGTTATAGTTCTTATAGGAGAGCGTGTGGACATGTATAGGTCTTATAGGAGAGCGTGTGGGCAAGTTTATAGTCTTACAGGAGAGAGTGGAGGTCATGTTAAAGGTCTTATGAGGAAGCGTTTGGTGCCATGATTATAGTCTTATAGGAGAGCGGTGTGGTGCATGTTATGACTCTTATAGTGATATGCGTGTTGGGCATGTTTTCTATTAGAGCTTTATAGGAGAGCGTGTGGGCATGTTAATAGGGTCTTATAGGAGAGTAGCGTGTGTGGGAAGTTATAGTGGTCTTGATAGGAGAGCGTGAGGGCATTTTATATAGGTTGTTTATAGGAGATCGTGTGGGCATGTTATAGGTCTATAGGATAGCGTGTTGAGGGTATGTTATAGTCATAAAGGAGAGCGTGTGGTGCAAGTTTATCTGGTGTCTTATAGTGAGAGTGATGTGGGCAATGTTAATAGGTCTTATAGGAGGTGCGTTTTGATTGGCAGTTAAGGTCTTCATAGAGAGAGCGTGTGGGCATGTTACTCAAGGTCTTATAGGAGAGCGTGTGGGCCATGTTTATAGGTGTTAAAGGAGAGCGTGTGGAAAAGTTATAGTAGCAGAGTGAGGGCAAGTGTATAGAGAGCGGGTGGCATTGATTTATGATGACTTTGAAGGAGAGCTGGTGTGGTGCAAGGGTTATAGTTATTATAGGAGAGCTTGTGGGCATGTTAGTAGTCTATATAGGAAGACGTGTGGGCCTGGTGTATAGGTCTTATAGGAGAGCGTGTGGACATGTTAAAGTCATATTGGAGAGGCGTGGTGGGCCTGTTATAGAGACGCGTGTGGGCAGGTTATAGGAAGCGTGTGGGCCATGTTATAGGTGTTATAGGAATGAGCATGAGGGCATAGTTATAGGTTTATAGGAGAGCGTGTGGGCCATGTTTAAAGGTCTTATAGGAGAGCGTGCGTGGGCATGTTATAGGTCTTATAGACTATCGTGGGTGGGGGCATGTTTATAGTCCTTATACGGAGAGCGTGTGTTGGCATGGTTATGAGGTTCTTAATATGTGGAGAGCGTTAGGGCATGTTATAGGAGAGCGGAGGTGCATGATTTATAGGAGAGCTAGTGTGGACATGTTATAGTTATATGAAGCGTGTGGCATGTCTATAGGTTCATATAGAGAGTGCGTGTGGGCCAATGTATATAAGGTGATAATTATTAGGTCGAGGGGGCGATGTGGCATGTTATAGGCATAGCTGTGGGCATGTTATAGTGTTTATAAGGAGAGCGTGTGGGCATGTTTATAGGTCTGTTATAAGGAGACGTGTGGCAAGTTATAGGTCTTATATGTAGTAGCGTTGTGTGCATGTATAGTAGAGCGAGGCGATTGTGGGCATTGATAGTTGTTATAGGAGAGCAGTGGTGGCAAGTTATAGGAGAGCGTGTGGCATGTTATAGTGGCGGACATAATAGGAGAGCGTGTGGTGGCAATGTTATAGGTCATTTATAGGAAGCGTGTGGGCATGTTAAAGGTCTTATAGGAGAGCGTGTAGGCAGGTTATAGTGTGTTTATAGGAGAGCGTTAGGGCCCATATTTTTATATGTTGTGTATAGGAGAGCGTGTGGACTGTTATAGTTCTTATAGGAGGAGCGTAGTGGCATGTTATAGTTCTTATAGGAGAGTGGGGCATTTTTATAGGATGTTTATAGGAGAGCGGTGTGGCAATGTTATCAGGTCTTATAGGATGAGCGGTGTGGCATGTTATATAGGTGTATATAGGAGAGCTGGTGTGGGGATGGTATAGGTCTTATAGGAGGGCGTGTTGGGCAGTTATAGGTCTTATAGGAGAGCGTTGTGGGCATAGTTATAGGTCTTATAGGAGAGCGTGTGGGCAAGTTATAGGTGTTTGTTTTTTATAGGAGGAGCGTTGAGGACAAGTTATAGGAGAGCGTGAGGCATGTTATAGGTTTTTTTGTTTTTCTTCTCTTTTTTCTTATAGAGAGTTGTTGGGCATGTTATAGGTGTTATAAGGAGAGGATGTGCGTTGAGTGGGCATGTTATAGGAGTCTTATAGGAGAGCGAGTGTGGACATGTATAGGAGAGCGAGGGGGCATGTGTTTAGGTCTTATATGGAGCGAGCGTGGGGCATGTATATAGGTTATAGGAGAGCTGTGGGCATGTTATAGGTCTATAGGAGAAGCGTGTGGGCATGTTTATAGGTCTTATAGGAGAGCGTGTGGGATATGTTATAGGTCTTATAGAACGTGTGGCATGTTATAGGTCTTATAGGATAGCGTGTGGGCAATTTTATAGGAGACCGTGTGGGCTTTATAGAGAGCTGTGGGCATGTTAAAAGGAGAGCGTGTGGCATGTTATAGTGTTTAGGAGAGCGTGTGGACAGTTATAGGTCTTATAGGAGAGCGTGTGGTCAGTTATAGTCCTTATAGGAGAGCTTGTGGGCAAGTTAGTAGGTCTTATAGGAGAGCGTGTGGCATGTTATAGTGTTATAGAGAGCGAAAGTGGGCATTTAGTAGGTCTTACAGGTAAGGCGTGTGGGCATTTAATAGGTCTTATAGGAAGTAGCGTGTGGGCATGTTAAAGGTGTTTTATAGAAGCGAGTGGGCATGTTAACTAGTCTTAACGAATATTTTTTATCTTATTTTTATTTTTATTTTGATGATTGGTTTGGTTTTGTGTGCGTTGTTTGTATTAATTCGTTATAGTTATCTTTTTTATAAAGATTGGTTTTTTATTTTTATTTTTCTTTTTTTGTTGTTTATATTATTTTTTTTTTATTTTTTTTTTTTTTTCTTTTTTTTTTTTTTTTTTTTTTTTTTTGTTTTTTTTATGTTCTTATTTTTCTATTTTATTTTTTTTTTTTTCTTTTTTTTATTTTAAATTTGTTTTTTTATTTTTTTTTTTATTTTTTTTTTTTTTTTTTCATTTTTTTTTTTTTTTTTTATATTTTTTTTTCTATTTTTTTTTATTGTATTATTATTTATTTTTTAATTTTTTTTTTTTTTTTGGTTTTTTATATTTTTAAGTTATTAATGGTGATAGATATCTTCTGTTGTGTAATTTTTGTCTTTTTTTTTTTTGTTTTTTTCTTTTTTTGTTTTGTTTTGTTTTTGTTTGTTATTTGTTTTTTAGTTTTTCCAATTATTATTTTATTCATGTTTTTTTTTTTTTTTATTAAGTTTTCTTTTTGTGTTTTTCTTTGTTTTTTTATTTTTTTTTTTTTTGTTTTTTTTTTTTTTTTTTTTTTTTTTTTTTTTTAGTTTTTTTTTTTTTGATTTGTTTTTGTTTGTTTTTGTCTTTTTTGGTGTTATTTTTTTTTTTTTTTTTCTTATTTTTTATTTTTTTTGTTTGTTTTTTGTTATTTTTTTTTTTTCTTTTTTTTTTTGTTTGTTTTTTATTTTTTTTTTTTTTTTTTTCTTTTTTTTTTTTCTTTTCTTTTTCTTTTTTATTGTTTTTTTTAATTATTTCAATTTTTTTTGAATTTTTTTTTATTTTTGTTTTTTTTATTTTTTATTTATTGTTTTTTTGTTCTTTTCGTTCTTGGGGGGTTTTTGAGGGAAGCGGTGGGAAATTTATGGGTTCTTAAAGGAAGCGGGGAAATTTTATATTTTAAAAGGGGGGGCTTTTTGGCTTGTTATAGGTCTTATAGGAGAGCTTTGGGCATGTTATGGGCCCTTTATAGGAGACGTGGGGGCAAAAATAGGCCCTTAAGGAAGCTTGGGGGGCCCATTTTTATAGGTTTATAGGAGACCGTTTTGGACATGATATTTTTTAAATAGGAAGCGTGGGGGCATTTTTGGGGTTTTTATGGGAAGCGTGTGGCATGTTATAGGTTTATAGGAGAGCGTGGTGGGCATTTTTTTGGTTATAGGTCTTATAGAGAAGCGGTGGGCTTGTTAATAGGTGTTATAGGAGAGCGTGTGGGCATTGTTTTTGGTCTTATAGGAGTGCGTGTGTGCTTGTTATAGGTATTATAGGAGAGAGTGTGGGCATGTTATAGGTCTGTAGGATGAGCGTGTGGGCGATGTTATAGGTGTTATAGGAGAGCGTGGTGGTCATGTTATTTGGAGAGCGTGTCGAGGGCATGTTATTAGGTATTATAGGAGAGTGTGTGGGCATGTTTATAGGTGTTATAGGAGATGCGGGTGTGCGGCATGTTGTATTGGTCTTATAGGAGAGGTATGTGGACATGTTATAGGAGTGAGAGTGGGGGCATGTTATAGGTCTTATAGGAGAGCGTGTGGGCAGGTTATAGGTTTATAGGAGGACGTGTGGGCATGTTATAGGTCTTATAGTAGAGCGTGTGGGGTGTCTGTGGGCATGTTATAGGTCTATATAGGAGAGCGAGGTGTGGATATGTTATAGGTCTTATAGGAGAGGTGTGGGCAGGTTATATGTCTTATAGGTGAGCGTGTGGGCATTATAGGAGAAGCGTGTGGGCATGTTATAGGAGAGGTGTGGGCATGTTATAGAGAGGTGTGGGCATGTTATAGGAGTTATAGGAGAGGTGTTGTGTTAGATGGACATGTTATAGGTCTTATAGGAGAGCGTGTTTCCAGCATGTGTGGTGGGCATGTTATAGTATTATAGGAGAGCGTTGGGGCAAGTTATAGTTCTTATAGGGAGCGTAGTGGTGGCTTGTTATAAGTGTTATAGGAGAGAGTGTGGGCATGTTTTGGTCTTACAGGGATGGAGTTTAATGTGGGCATGTTTAGGTCTTATAGTGAGAGCTGTGTGGGCCCATGTTATAGGTGTTATAGGAGAGCGTGTGTGCATGTTATAGGTTATAGGAGAGGTGTGGGGGCATGTTATAGGTCTTATAGGGGAGCGTTGTGGGCATGTTATACTTTTTTATAGGACACGAGCGTCCCAACCACACGCACCCCCACCCTGTGGGCATGGTATAGGTCTTATAGGAGAGCGTCCGGTGGACATGTTATAGGTCTATATAGGAGAGCGTGTGGGCAAGCTTATAGGTCTTATAGGGAGAGCGTCGTGGGCAGGGTATTGGTGTTATAGCGAGAAGCGTGTGGACATGTTATAAGGTCTTATAGGAGAGCGTGTTTGTGGGCATCTGTTTTTATAGGTGTTATAGGAGAGCGTGTGGACATGTTATAGGTCTTATAGGAGAGGGTGTGGGCATGTTATAGGTCTTAATAGGAGAGAGTGTGGACATTATATAGGTCTTATAGGAGAGAGTGGTGGGTGGGTGTACGTTATAGGTCTTATAGGAGAGGTACGTGGGCATGTTTATAGGGTGTTATAGGATGAGCGGTGTGTGCATGTTATAGGTGTTATAGCGAAGAGCGTATCGTGGTCGTTGGTGTGGGCATGTATAGGTCTTACAGGAGAGAGTTGTGTTAGTGCGGGCATATTTTAGGTCTTATAGTGAGAGCGTGTGAGGCAAGTTATAGGTATTATAGGAGAGCGATCATGGTGGGCATGTATATAGTATTATAGGAGAGCGATATGGTGGGCATTTGTTATGTTCTTATAGGAGAGGTTTGTGGGCAATTGTTATACTTCTTATAGGAGAGCGTTGTGGGGCATGTTATAGGTCTTATAGGAGAGCGTGTGGACATGTTCTACGTCATATAGGAGGGCGTGTGGGCATGTTTATAGGTCTTATAGGAGAGCGTGTGGACATGTTATTGGTCTCTATAGGAGAGCGTGTGGAGCATTTGTTATAGGTCTTAGAGGGAGAGCGTGTGGACATGTTATAGGTGAGCGTGGGGACATGTTATAGGGTCTTATAGGAGAGAGTGGGGACATGTTATAGGAGAGCGTGTGGTGTGGGCATGTTATAGGTTTATAGGAGAGCGTGTGGGCATGTTTATATGTCTTATATGAGAGCGTGTGGACATGTTTATAGGTCTTATAGGAGAGTGTGTGGGCATTGTTATAGGTCTTATTGGAGAGCGTGTGGGAACATGTTTTAGGAGAGCGTGTGGGCAGGTTTTTTATAGGTTTTTATAGGAGAGCTGTGTGTGTGGGCATGTTATAGGGACGTAGGTTGTGGGCATGTTATAGGTCTGTCTTATAGGAGTGAGCGTGTGGCATGTTAGAGGTGTTATAGGAGAGCGTGTGGGCATGTTATAGGTCTTATTGGAGAGCGTGTGGGCATGTTATAGGTCTTTTAGGAGATGCGGTTGTGGGACATGTTATAGGCGAGCTGGTGGGGGCATGTTTTTAGGTCTTATTGGAGCGTGTGTGCATGTTATAGGTTTATAGGAGAGCGTGTAGGACAGGTTATAGAGAGCGTCTGGGGGCTTGTTATAGGTCTTATAAGGAGGTGGGGGGGGCGTGTTGTGCATGTTATTGGTCTTATAGGAGAGCGTGTTGGACATGGTTAGAGGAGAGCGTGTTGATGTGGGCATGTTATATGTCTTATAGGACGGGCGATTTGTGGGTTTGGTTATAAGGTCTTTTAGGAGAGGTTATCATTCTGTGGGCATTGTTATAGGTGTATATAGCAGAGGCGTGTGTGCATGTATATAGGGTGCGTGTGTGGCATTGCATCATGTTATTAGGGAGAGCGTTGTGGAGCATGTTATAGGAGAGCGTAGTGGGCATGTTATAGGAGAGCGATGTGGGCATGTTATAGGTGTTTATAGGAGAGCGAGGTGGGCATGTTATAGGTCTTATAGGAGAGCGTGTGGGCATGTTTATAGGTCTTATGTAGTGGTGTGGGCATGTTATAGGAGAGAGTGTGGGCATGTTATTGGAAGAGCGTGAGTGCAATGTGGGAATGTTTTAGGTCTATTGGTGAGTGTGTGCGATGTTATAGGAGAGCGTGGCACTGTGGTTGTACTGGGTTGTGGGCATGTTGATAGGTGTTATAGGAAGGGCGGTTTTCCAAGTTGTTGGTAGAATTTTGTGGGCACTAGTTTTAGGTGTTTTAGGAGAGCGATAGTAGTGGGCATGTTATAGGTCTTATTTATAGGTGAGAAAAATTTGGGCATGTTATAGGTCTTTAGGAGAGCTCTCCTGTATTTTTGGTGGGCATGTTATAGGTATTATAGGAGAGCGTGTCGGGCATGCGTTTTAGGTCTTATAGGAGAGCGTGTGGACATGTTATAGGTGTTATAGGGAGAGCGGCTTGTGACAATGTTATAGGAGAAGCGTTCGTGGACATGTTTTAGGTGTTATTAGGACGAGCGTGTGGAAATTGTTATAGGAGAGAGTGTGGACATGTATAGGTGATTATAGGAGAAGCGTTGTGGGCCATGGTTATAGGAGAGCGTGATGTGGGCATGTTTTAGGTGTTATAGGAGAGCGTGTGGGCATGTTATAGGGAGAGCGTTCGTGGATGTTATAGTCTTATTAGAGTGCGTCATGGTGGGCATGTTATTGGTCTTATTGATGAGTGTGTGGGGCAAGTTATAGGTGTTATAAGAGAGATTGTTGTGGGGCAGTATAGGTCTTATAGGAGAGCGTTGTGGGCATGGTTATAGGTCTGATAGAGAGGAGCGTGTGTGGGCATGATTTAGGTCTTATTGGAAGAGCTGTGTTGGCATGTTTTTAGGCTTTTGGAGTGGCTTACAGGGTGGGGGTGGTGGGGAGCTCGTGGGGATGTTATAGGTCTTATAGAAGAGCCGTATGTGGGCATGGTTTATAGGTCTTATAGGAGGGCGTGTGGACAAGTTATGGGTTTATAGGTGGAGTGTGGGCATTTTATAGGTCTTATAGGAGAGTGTGTGGGCATGTTATAGGTCTTATAGGTGTGCGTGTGGGCATGTTATAGGAGAGCGTAGTGGGACATGTTATAGGTCTTATATGAGAGTGTGGCTTGTGGCATGTTATGGTCTTATGGAGAGCGTTTGTGGGATTGGTATAGTCTTATAGGAGAGCGTAGTGGACCATGTTATGGGTCTTATAGGAGAGAGTGTGGGCATGTTATTGGAGAGCGTGTGGGCATGTTATAGGTGAGCGTGTGGGCATGTTATAGGTCTTATAGGAGAGCGTGTGGACATGTTATAGGGAGAGACTTTGGTGTGGACATGTTATGGGTCTTATAGGAGGAGCGTGTGGGATGTTATAGGTGAGCGTTTGTGTGGGATGTTATAGGAGAGAGCGTCGTGGGCATGTTATAGGTGTTATAGCGGAGAGGCGTGTGGGCATGTTATAGGAGAGCGTGTGGGCAGGGCATGTTTTTTTGGAGAGCGTTGTGGGCATGTTACTAGGTTTATTGGAGAGCCGTGTGGGACATGTTATGGGTCTTATAGGAGATATTGTGGGCATGTTATACGTCTTATAGGGAGAGCGTGTGGACATGTTATGGTGTTCTTATAGGAGGCGCGTCGATTTACTGGTGGGCCATGTTATAGGTGTTATAGGAGAGAGCACAGTGGGGCATGTTTTAGGTCTTATAGGAAGAGCGTGTGGGAATGTTATGGTATATAGGGAGAGCGTGGTTCTACTGGTGGGCATTTATAGGTTCTTATAGGAGAGCGTGTGGACATGTTTTAGGTCTTATGGGGAGGGAGAAGCGTGGTCGGGCATGTTATAGGTGTTTATAGGAGAGCGTGTGGGCATGTTACAGGAGAGCGTGTGGGCATGTTATATAGGTGTTATGGAGGGAGAGACGACTGGTTTACGCTAGAATTTTGGTGGGATGTTATAGGTCTTATAGGAGAGCGTGTGGGCATGTTATAGGTCTTTATAGGAGAGCAGTGTGGGGCATGTAATGTTCTATAGGAGATCGTGAGGGCATGTTATAGGTCTTATATGAGAGCGTGTCGGGCATGTTTATAGGTGTTATAGGAGTGTGTGGGCATGTTATAGGTCTGATAGGACAGCGTGTGGGCATGTTATACTTCTTATCGCAAGGTTATAGCATTAAGTACATAGTTACCATTTAGTTTGAAACATTTATATTATTATAATCTTAAAATTAAAAATTAAAATTATTTATTAAAAACCTTGAACAGAACAGAAAGTTCTAGGACTGAATCTGAAAACATGAAATCTGAATTTATAAACTGTAAATATTGTTAATGTTAAGGATTTGTACAAACTTTTTAAAACTGTGAAAAAAAGTTATTTTTTACAATTTAATTCACTATAATTATAGGGCAGTTTAAAACCTTACAATGGAGTCTGGATCTATTAGTAAGAAAATTAATTTGCATAAAATTCGGAGTCATCTATCAGGAATCATAACCATTCCCGTTATAATCGTGAGTTCATCCTTTACTTCTAATCTTGGAGCAGAATTTTTATTTTTTTGCTCGTGGGTTTTATTTTAGTGCATCTTTAATAAAAGAACATTTTCCTTCCAATAAAAAAGTAATAAAAACAAATAAATGAATTATCTTTTGTTGTAATAATTACAGGGACGGAGTTGGGACGGGTGTACAATTATCACTCTTAGATTTTGGCATTTATACAAAACGGTCAGCGATTCTTCAATGAAGCTCTGGGTTTTATGGTTGTTTCTTTGTTTGCTTTTGTGGCGAAACCGTAGCTACAAAGTATCAAAGAAGCTCTAGAAAAGAAAGTGCCAAACCATGGGCGATGGGTGTTTGCTGGAGGGCCACCGCTCAGATACGCGCTAAGTACAGAGGGTTTTTACGAGCATTTATTGACTATTTTTGAGGGTAGATATAATGGACGGTGATTGGGTGGTTGTCTCTGGTTGGGGTGAGTGGGTCGTTGTCTCTTGTGGGGGGTTGTCTCTGGTGGGGGTGAGTGGTTGGTTGTCTCTGGTGGGGGGTTGTCTCTGGTTGTCTCCGGTTGGGCTAAGTGGTTGGTTGTCTCTGGTTGGGGTGAGTGGTTGGTTGTCTCTGGTTGGGGTGAGTGGTTGGTTGTCTCTGGTGGGGGTGAGTGGTTGGTTGTCTCTGGTTGGGGTGAGTGGTTGGTTGTCTCTGGTGGCGGGTTGTCACTGGTTGTCTCTGGTGGGGGTGAGTGGTTGGTTGTCTCTACTTGGGGTGAGTGATTGGTTGTCTCTGGTTGGGTTGAGTGGGTGGTTGACTCTGGTGGGGGTGAGTGGTTGGTTGTCTCTGGTTGGGGTGAGTTGTTGGTTGTCTCTGGTTGGTGGTTGTCTCTGGTGGGGGTTGTCTCCGGTTGGGTTGAGTGGGTGGTTGTCTCTGGTGGGGGTGAGTGGTTGGTTGTCTCTGGTTGGTGTGAGTGGTTGGTTGTCTCTGGTGGCGGGTTGTCACTGGTTGTCTCTGGTGGGGGTGAGTGGTTGTCTCTGGTTGGGGTGAGTGGGTGGTTGTCTCTGGTTGGGGTGAGTGGGTGGTTGTCTCTGGTTGGGGTGAGTGGGTGGTTGTCTCTGGTTGGGGTGAGTGGGTGGTTGTCTCTGGTTGGGGTGAGTGGGTGGTTGTCTCTGGTTGGGGTGAGTGGGTGGTTGTCTCTGGTTGGGGTGAGTAGTTGGTTGTCTCTGGTTGGTGGTTGTCTCTGGTGGGGGTTGTCTCCGGTTGGGTTGAGTGGGTGGTCGTCTCTGGTGGGGATGAGTGGTTGGTTGTCTCTGGTGGGGGGTTGTCTCTGGTTGTCTCCGGTTGGGTTGAGTGGTTGGTTGTCTCTGGTGGAGGTGAGCAGGTGGTTGTATGTGATGGGGTAAGTGGGTGGTTGTCTCTGGTTGGGCTAAGTGGTTGGTTGTCTCTGGTTGGGGTGAGTGGTTGGTTGGTTCTGGTGGGGGTGAGTGGTTGGTTGTCTCTGGTTGGGCTAAGTGGTTGGTTGTCTCTGGTTGGGGTGAGTGGTTGGTTGTCTCTGGTTGGGGTGAGTGGGTGGTTGTCTCTGGTTGGGCTAAGTGGTTGGTTGTCTCTGGTTGGGGTGAGTGGTTGGTTTTCTCTGGTTGGGGTGAGTGGTTGGTTGTCTCTGGTTGGGGTGAGTGGTTGGTTGTCTCTGGTTATGTCTGGTGGGGGTTGTCTCCAGTTGGGTTAAGTGGTTAGTTGTCTCTGGTGGGGGTGCAGATCTTGCCTTCTCCGAACATTCATGGTTGAAGTAGAAGTACTTAGAATAAGTCATTTTTAACAGAAACTGTAGGTCTGGCATCTAGTAAATCCTAGGCTACTGAGGGTCCTGAAGACCTTTTGTGCCAATGATCAGGCAAGTATGAGGTCCTATTCAAATCCTTTACCATCATCTAATATGACTTCAGTCAAATTAAAAGATATTCTTGAAAAAACAAATATTCAACTTCAATAGATGGGTATAGATATGGTGCTTTTAGGTTGTAATCAGAAGAGGTAGGTGCAAGCAGATCCTTAGTTTGGACAAGAGGAGAAGCCCTTCCTATGTGTATGTCCCCAAGCGGAATCCAACTATGTAGATCAACCAGATCCACAGATAATAAAAAAATAAAATAATTCCCATCTTCAAGATTATTTTCTCTTTTTTTGTAGACTAAGATGAATAAAGCAGAATGATGTGTGGGATCAACCAAACTTCTTTCCATGAATTCATCCTCCTGGGATTCCACGATTTGCACCACATCAAAGTCCTGCTGTTCTGCGTTTTCCTTGTAGTCTACATCCTAATCGTGGTGGAAAATTGCCTCATTGTCACATTGGTGTCGACCAGCCACCACCTCAATGTCCCCATGTACATCTTCCTCCGAAACTTGGCCTTGGCCGATCTTCTCCTCACCTCAAATATCATGCCAAAAATGTTACAGGTGACATGGCTCGAAGGGACAACCATATCCAAAACCAGTTGTATCATCCAGTACTACTTCCATAGCATTGCCATCACTGCCCAGTCACTGATACTGACGGTCATGGCCTTTGACCGGTATTTAGCCATATGCCACCCCCTCCGGTATTCCGCTCTTATGAGCCAAAAACTTTGCTTCCATCTCTCATTCTGGCCGTGGGCGATTGTGATCATCCTGATCATGAATGAAATGTTCTTGATGGGACAACTTGAGTTCTGCAAAACCAACGAAATCGACCATTTCTTCTGTGACTTTTCTCCCTTCAAGGAACTTTCCACCAGTGATACGTCCGAAGTGGCTTTAGAAGACGTTTTACTGGCCGTCCCCCTGATCCATATACCATTTGTCCTTGTCGTAATCTCTTATACCTGTATATTTGTCGCCATCATGAAAATCACATCCAGCGATGGACGGAGGAAAGCATTTTCCACCTGCAGTTCTCATCTCGCCACCGTGTGTGCATATTATGGGCCCTTAATAGTGACCTATATGTTTCCAAATGTGGGAAATTCCCCCTATGCAAATAAACTGAAGTCTCTCCTATATACGGCCCTTACACCATTGATTAACCCCGGGCTCTATAGCATGAGGAACCAGGAGATCAAGAAAGCCTCACAGCTATTATTCTGCAAATCCAGGGGGAAAATTCATCCAAAAAAATGTGGCAAGGATTAAACTTTTGTTTTAAATTTGTTATTATGTATTTGCTGTGGCTTTTATATTTTTCATGCAGATTTGTGTCCTTTAAAAAAAAATTTGTTACAATTTTATATTTTATTTTAAGAAATTATTTTTAGTAGATCAGTGACCAATTACATGTCTCTTGGTAAAAAAAGATTAAACTCATTTTAAGGAGGTTCTGTGTATGGACAGACAAGGCCAGAAAGGAGAAAACTGCCCAATGTACAAAACTAAAGAAATGAATAAGAAACAAATAAATAATATCGGTAATATTGTAGAGCAAATATTTTTACAACAAAATCCACAACATCCTGAATAAAAAAAATATATTGTAGCATCCCAAAAAATTTGTAAATTTTGCTTATTTATGGTGTTATGAAAACGGGGCTCATATTTTGAGAATTGTCATAAATACAATGCAAAAATCAATACCAGAAAAAAAGGCAAAGGCCTCTGTGGCCGGGGCGCGGGGGCGCTGGTTGGGTTTGGTATCCTATGTAAATTTTGAAGTTTGAAGAAGTATTCAAGACTTTGAGGATAATTACATATTATTACAATTATTACAATTATTTACAAAAAATAATTACGTATTTTATCCTGATGATTTATTTCCAGTTGAAGTTGATATGATTAGTATAATCCACAACATGGGACCGCTAAAAGAATGGGATCCTTTCACTTGTGTATAGGGGTGTACAAGGGCGTAACTAGAATGGGATCCTTTCACTGTCCTATGAGAGTTCCCAGTACAGGGGAGCGTTGTGTTCTCCATTCTGTTCTATGAGAGTTCCCAGTACAGGGGAGCGCTGTGTTCTCCATTCTGTTCTATGGGAGTTCCCAGTACAGGGGAGCGCTGTGTTCTCTCCATTCTCCTCTATGGGAGTTCCCAGTACAGGGGAGCGCTGTGTTCTCCATTCTGTTCTATGGGAGTTCCCAGTACAGGGGAGCGCTGTGTTCTCCATTCTGTTCTATGGGAGTTCCCAGTACAGGGGAGCGCTGTGTTCTCCATTCTGTTCTATGGGAGTTCCCAGTACAGGGGAGCGCTGTGTTCTCCATTCTCCTCTATGGGAGTTCCCAGTACAGGGCAGCGCTGTGTTCTCCATTCTGTTCTATGGGAGTTCCCAGTACAGGGGAGCGCTGTGTTCGCCATTCTGTTCTATGGGAGTTCCCAGTACAGGGGAGCGCTGTGTTCTCCATTCTCCTCTATGGGAGTTCCCAGTACAGAGGAGCACTGTGTTCTCCATTCTCCTCTATGGGAGTTCCCAGTACAGGAGAGCGCTGTGTTCTCCATTCTGTTCTATGGGAGTTCCCAGTATAGGGCAGCGCTGTGTTCTCCATTCTGTTCTATGGGAGTTTCCGGTACAGGAGGGCACTGTGTTCTCCATTCCGTTCTATGGGAGTTCCCAGTATTTCCAGTTGAAATATAGAACAATGACACAAGATGTGCCCCCTAAAATAAATGATCATCAGGGGGCACATTATGCATTAGAATTCATTTTAGGGAGTACATTGTATACTTCAATGAATTTCAGGGCGTATAGGGAGCACTATAATGAATATAATGTATACTACAATTAACTCTATGGGGTACAGTGTACATTACAATTAATTACAGAGGGTAACGTGTTCAATATTATTAATTTCAGGAGGTACAGAGTGCATGACTATTGTTACTTTCAGAGTGTACAGTGTGAAATTTTAATATACACTGTACCCCTGAAATAAAGTTTATTACATATTGTATCCCTTAAATATAGAAGTGAAGGGAGCTGAGGATTTCCTTGCACTCACAAGTGTCCAATTATTCAATTGTAAGTAAGTGTGTCCTAAGGATACATTTACCAGTGAATTCAGAGTGAAGTGTGTCCTAAGGATACAATTACCAGTGAATTCAGAGTGAAGTGTGTCCTAAGGATACAATTACAAGTGAATTCAGACTGAAGTGTGTCCTAAGGATACAATTACAAGTGAATTTTCCCAAACCAGTTGTTCCTTTAAAAACCTGTTTGAAGGAACCTGAGAAAACCGACCAAATCCTATGCCTGGTGCTGTCAGACAGCGAGGCAGCAGAGGATTCCAACAAGGAACCAAGGGAAGTGAATGGGTTAATGCAAGCAGCCCTGGTGGTGGAAGGGTTAACGTATACAGGTCAGTAGAAACGTTAATTCTGAATACCTGGTGGTCTACAAACATAAGGGGTTGATGCAAGCATTTTTGGTGGTCTAGAGCTATGAAGGCGGTTAATGCAAGCATCCCTGGTAGTGGAAAGGTTAACGTATAGATACCTGATAAAGGGCAGTAGAAAGGTTACTTCTGAATACACAGTTATCTACGACCATAAAGGGGTTAATGCAGGTATTTCTGGTGGGCTACAACCATAAAGGGGTTAATGAAAGTATCCTTGGTGGTCTGTAGCAATGATGAGGGTTAATGCAAGCAGCCCTGGTGGTGGAAGAGTTAACGTATAGATCCCTGATAAAGGGCAGTAGAAGGGTTAATTCCGAATACCTGGTGGTGTATGACCATAGATGGGGTTAATGCAAGTTTTTCTGGTGGGCTACAACCATAAAGGGGTTAATGAAAGTATCCTTGGTGGTCTATAGCAATGAAGGGGGTTAATGCAAGCAGCCCTGGGAGTGGAAGGGTTAACATATAGATCCCTGGTAAAGGGCAGTAGAAAGGTTAATTCTGAATACCCAGTGGTCTACGACCATAAAGGGGTTAATGCAAGCATTTCTGGTGGGCTACAACCATCAAGGGGTTAATGCAAGTATCCCTGGTGGTCTATGGCAATGAAGGGGGTTAATGCAAGCAGCCCTGGTAGTGGAAGAGTTAACGTGTAGATACCTGATAAAGGGCAGTAGAAAGGTTATTTCTGAATACCTGGTGGTTTATGACCACAAAGGGGTTAATACAAGTATTACTGATGGTCTATGGCAATGAAGAGGGTTAATGCAAGCAGCCCTGGTAGTGGAAGGGTTATCATATAGATCCCTGATAAAGGAGAGTAGAAAGATTAATTCTGAATACCTGGTGGCCTAAAACCATAAAGAGGTTAATGCAAGTATTTATGGTGGGCTACGGCAATAAAGGGGTTAATGTAAGTATTCCTGGTGGTCTATGGCAATGGAGGGGGTTAATGCAAGCAGCCCTGGTGGTGGAAGGGTTAATGTATAGGTCCCTGATAAAGGTCAGTAGAAAGGTTAACTCAATACCTGGTAGTGTATGACCATAAAGGGGTTAATGCAAGTTTTTTCTGGTGGGCTACAACCATAAAGGGTTTAATGAAAGTATCCTTGGTGGTCTATGGCAATGAGGAGGGTTAATGCAAACAGCCCTGGTAGTGGAAGAGTTAACGTATAGATTACTGATAAAGGGCAGTAGAAGGGTTAATTCCGAATACCTGGTAGTCTACGACCATAAAGTGGTTAATGCAAGTATTCCTGATGGTCTATGGCAATGAAGGGGGTTAATGCAAGCAGCTCTGGTGGTGGAAGAGTTAACGTATAGATCCCTGATAAAGGGCAGTAGAAAGGTTATTTCTGAATATCTGGTGGTCTTCGACCATAAAAGGGATAATGAAAGTATTTCTGGTGGGCTAGAACCATAAAGGGGTTAATGCAAGTATCCCTAGTGGTCTACAGCAATGAAGGAGAAGGAGGTTAATGCAACCAGCCCTGGTAGTGGAAGGGATAACGTATAGATCCCTGATAAAGGGCAGTAGAAAGGTTCATTCTGAATACCTGGTGGTCTATAATCATAAAGGAGTTAATGCAAGCATCCCTGGTGGTCTATGGCAATGAAGGGGGTTAATGTAAGGATCCCTGGGGTAAGTCAGTGAAGGGGTTTATGTTACATACCTAGGTTCCAGTGGTTGGTCACCTCTTAAGGTTCCAGCTTTGTCCCAGTAGTCACTTCTGGTTCCCTCCTGGGGAGTGCTGTGCAGCTGTATATGGACCCAGCATAGGATACAATGCGACACAGAGTACAGCCATTACATAACAAGCCGGACCCTCTAAAAAGGAATAGGAAAGCAGGATTCTAGTCTAACACTACATTATAACTGAAGTCAGACAAAACACGATACACAATTACAGTAACTCGTTGTAAAACTTATTTGAAAATTTCCTATAATTATTCACCATTTAGAACTTTTCTATTTACTTTTTTAATTTAAGAAAAAAACAAAAACCATAAAGTATAAATATAATATCTCATTTACAAGGACCCTATAACATCCCTGAATAATCCAACTTCACCACCACCTATTCCACGGTGCGCTGTGCTGCATCCAGGGCCCCGGAGGCTGGAAAACGACTTGTTTATCCAAACCTTAATTTAAAAATTGATGTTTTGTTATTTTTGATTGTTTTTTAATTTGTGAAGCAATAATTAGGGCTCCAGGGAGCGCGGAGAATAGGACTAAACAATCACGGATTTGTCTTTATGTCATGAGATGAGTATATAAGGAAGACGACCAGTACACACTGCACATACTGAAGAAGGACGGGACCCGGATCAAAGTAAGACCCTGTGGGCATTTTACATGTCTCACTGGTAGAGGATAGGGTTATGCACAAATTTTCTATTTAGTTTGCAAAATTTGTATTTTTATCATTATTGTTTATGCAATATTAATTTATTAAAAACTGAGGTAGATCTGAAAATATTTTTTTTATAGATTTTTTTAAGGATTTATATAAACTTGTCATCTAAAACTGTGTAGAGAGTTTTTTTTTTTTTTTACATTCAAATTAAATACAATTATAGGTCAGTCACAGACCTTATAATGGAGTCTGGACCCACTAATGAGAACATTAAGAGGTATTAAGTTTTGCGACAGGAATTATAACTATTCCAATTATACACATGATCATCTCATTTACTTCTGATCTTAGAAGTAAATTGCTAATTTTTTTTTTGGGGGGGGGGGGTTTGAGGGCTGAAAGGTACAGTATTATTTTACCACCTTTTAAATAAAGGAGCATCCAATCCTCAATAAAAATTGGTAAAAATGAATTAAAAAATCTTTTGTAGCATTAATTACAGGGATGGATTTCGGACTTATTGACTGATCACTTTTCACTTTTAGATTTTGTCATTTTTGTTCTATATTTTTTCCTAGAAGTAAAAAAAAAAAATAATATTTCTATATTCTAGATCGACCAATGAAACAAATATGAGCGACACTCCAATGAATCACTGGGTTTTATGCAATGGTTGTTTCCATGAGATGCAGTCAGATCCTTCCAGATTTGTCCAATGGGTTTTTACTACAGTTTTGAGGGATCTGAAGGTTTATTAACCGTCAATAAGAGTGAGTGGGTAGTTGTAACTAGTGGAGGTCATCTCTAAGGGGGTGAGTGGGTGGTTCTCTCTGGTGGGGGTAAGTGGATAGTGGTCTCTGGTGGGGGTGAGTGGGTGGTTGTTTCTGGTTGGAGTGACTGGGTGGTTGTTTCTGGTGGGGTGAGTGGATATTTGTCTCTGGTGGGGGTATATGGATAGTGGTCTCTGGTGGGGGTGAGTGGGTGGTTGTTTCTGGTGGGGGTTGTCTCTGTTTGGGGTGAGTGGGTAGTTGTATCTGGTGAGCGTGAGTAGGCAGTTATCTCTGGTGAGGATTAATGGGTAGTTGTGTCAGTTGGCGGTGAATGGGAGTTGTCTCTGGCGGTGGTGAGTGGGTGGTTGTCTCTAGTGGGGGTGAGTGGGTGGTTGTCTCTAGTGGGAGTGTGAGTAATTGGGTCTGGTGGGGTTTGTCTCTGGGGTGAGTGGATAGTTGTCCCTGAGGGAGGTTGAGTGGGTAGGTGTGTCTGGTAGCGGTGAATGGGAGTTGTCTCTGGTGGGGGTGAGTGGGTAGATTTTTCTGGTACGGGTGAGTGGGTGGTTGTCTCTGGTGGCAGTGAATTGGTAGATGTCTCTGGTAGGAGTGAGTGGGTGGTTGTCTCTGGTGGGGCGAGTGGATAGTGGTCTCTGGTGGGGGTGAGAGGGTGGTTGTCTCTGGTGGGGGTGAGTGGGTGGTTGTCTCTGGTGGGGGTGAGTGGATAGTGGTCTCTGGTGTGGGTGAGAGGGTGGTTGTATCTGGTGGGGGTGAGTGGGTGGTTGTCTCTGGTGGGGATGAGTGGATGGTTGTCCATAGTGGGGGTTGTGTCTAAGGGGGTGAGTGGGAGTGCAAATATTGTCTTCCCAGAATTCCTGGTTTAAGTACAGGTACTGATGATAAGTGGTTGTCTAACAAACAGTAGATATAGTAAAGGCTTCTGATGACCTTTTGCCCCAGTTACCAGTGGGGGTCCAGGTTTATCATCCTTCACTATCATCTGGTAGGACTGTAGACATACTGTATCAAAAGATTATATTGAAAAAACAAAACAAAACTAAACTTCAAGAGACAGGAAGAGTGAGCTTATTGTAGCAGGTCCATAAGGCTTTCCGGTTGTCCTCAGTCGGTAGAGATAGGTACAAGAAAATCTTGGTTGACTTTGACTTGGAGCCATTGGATAAGAGGAGAAACCCTTTCGATCCATATGGCCCTGAGTAGAATCCAGATATGTAGACCAACCAGATCAGAAGATAATAAAACAATGATAATTCACATCTTTAAGGGTTTTTTTCTTTTTTTGTAGACTAAAATGAGGACTCCCGAATGATGTGTGGGATCAATCAAACCTCTGTCCAGGACTTCATCCTTCTGGGATTCCACGATTTGCACCACATCAACGTCCTCCTGTTCTGTGTTTTCCTTGTAGTTTACGTCTTAATCGTGGTGGAAAATTGCCTCATTGTCACATTGGTGTCGACCAGCCCCAACCTCAATGTCCCCATGTACATCTTCCTCCAGAATTTGGCCATGGCCGACCTACTCCTTACCTCAAACATCTTTCCAAAAATGTTACAAGTGATATGGCTCAAAGGCGCAACCATGTCGAAAACCAGTTGTATCATCCAGTACTACTTCCATAGCATTGCCAATTGTGCCCAGTCATTGATACTGACAGTCATGGCCTTTGACCGGTATTTAGCCATATGCCACCCCCTCCGATATTCTGCTCTTATGAGCCCAAAACTTTGCTCCCACCTCTCATTCTGGCCGTGGGCGATTGTGATCATACTGATCATGAATGAAATGTTCTTGATGGGACAACTTGAGTTCTGCAAAACCAACGAAATCGACCATTTTTTCTGTGACTTAGCTCCCATCAAAGAAATATCCACCAGTGATACGTCCGAAGTGGCTTTAGAAGACATTATACTCGCCATCTTCCTGCTCTTTATACCATTTGTCCTTGTCATAATATCTTATATCTATATATTTGTCGCCATCATCAAAATCACAACCAGCAATGGACGGAGGAAAGCATTTTCTACCTGCAGTTCTCATCTCGCCACCGTGTGTGCATATTACGGGCCCTTAATAGCGACCTATATGTTTCCAGATGTGGGAAATTCACCCTATGAAAATAAACTGAAATCTCTCTTATACACGGCACTAACACCATTGATTAACCCCGTGTTCTATAGCATGAGGAACCAGGAGATCAAGAAAGCCTCACAGCTATTATTCTGCAAGTCCAGGAGCAAAATAAATCTATAAAAATGTGGCAAGGACTTAATTTTTTTAAAATTATTATGTTTTTGTTGTGGCTTTTACTTTATTTGTTTTTAGTATTTGTACAGATGGTAATTAGCAAATTTAGCAATTTGTAGCAATAGCCATTTTTGTCCTTTAAAAATATCTTTAATAAACTTTATTTTCTAGTTTAAGAAACAATTTTTTTATTTTTAACATATCCGTGACCAACTATATAACTCTTAGTAAAAAAAGACTAATTTAAAATTATCTTGTGGATTTTTTTTTTTTAGTATTCGTACGGAGGTTAATTAACAAATTTGTGGCCTTTAAAAAATGTCTTTAAGAAACTTTTTTTTTTTTTTTAAATTGAGACAAATCTGCTAATTACCATCTGCACGAATACTAAAAAAAAAATAATAAACGCCGCAACAAATACAAAACAATTCAAAATCAGTTTCTCTTTTTCCCAATATACATATTGTTGGTCACTGGTATGTTAAAAATAAATAGTTTCTTAAAATAAAAATTAGTTGCTTAAAAAAATGTCTTTAAGAAACTTTAGATTTTATTTTAAGAAACTATTCATTTTTGACATATCAGTGACCAACTATACGTCTCTTGGTAAAAAGCGAAGACTGATTTTGAATTGTTATCATGTATTTATTGTGGCTTTAATTTACTTCTTATTTTAGCATTTGTGCAGATTTTAATTAGCAGATTTGTTTCCTGTAAAAAAAAAACCTTTAAGAAACTTTATTCTTTATTTTAAGAAACTATTTATTTTTGATTTTTAACATATCAGTGACCTATGTCTCTTGGTGAAAAGAGAAGACTAATTTTAAATTATCTTTTATTTGTTGTAGCTTATTTATTTTAGCAATCATGCAGATGGTAATTAGCAGATTTATGTCCTTTAAAAAATGTCTTCAAGAAACTTTTTTTTAATTGACACAAATCTAATTATCATTTGCACGAATACTAAAAAAATTAATAAAAGCCACAACAAATACAAGATAATTTAAAATTAGTCTTCTCTTTTTACCAAGAGACATAATAATAATAATAATAATTATTATTATTATTATTATTATTTATTTTCAAGCGCCATTGATTCCAGGGCGCTGTACATTCGAGGGGGTTACATACATTACATAAGTCAGACAAGTACAGTGATAAGGGATAATGACAATTGGCACGACAGAGGGAGAGAGGACCCTACCCGCGAGGGCTTACAATCTACAAGGAGGGGGAAAGAGACAGGAGGTGAGGGGCAGACATGTCTGTGGAGGAAGTAGTGACAAGTTTAGTGAGGTTATAGGCAAGCCTGAAGAAATGGGTTTTCAGGTTGCTTTTAAAGCTGGTGAAAGTGGAGGAGAGTCTGATGTGTTGGGGCAGTGAGTTCCAGAGTGTGGGGGAAGCACGGGAGAAGTCTTGGAGACGGTTATGTGAGGAGCTGATAAGGGGAGAGCAGAGGAGAAGGTCCTGTGAGGAGCGGAGATTGCGTGAGGGAGGTATCTGGAGATTAGAGCAGAGGTGTATGGAGGGGAGAGGTCATGGAGAGCCTTGTAGGTCATGCTTAGTAGCTTGAAATGAATTCGCTGGGCAATGGGAAGCCAGTGAAGGGATTGGCAGACGGGAGCGGCAGGGGAGTAGCGAGGAGAGAGGTGGATAAGACGGGCAGCAGAGTTAAGGATGGATTGAAGGGGAGCGAGGGTGCTAGATAGGAAGCCACAGAGAAGGATGTTGCAGTAGTCTATGCGGGAGATGACAAGGGCATGGACCAGCATTTTTGTAGTGTCATAGTTGAGGAATGAGCGGATGCGAGAGATGTTTTTCAGTCTTTATTTATATAGCGGCAACAAATTCCGCAGCACTTTACAATGTAGAGGGTATAATTACAGACAAAAGACATACATTACACAGTGAAAGCTACTTACAGATGAGACACAAGGTGCGAGGGCCCTACTCGCGAGAGCTTACAATCTATGAGGGTGACTGGGGGAGACAACGGAGACATAGGTCACTGATATGTTAAAAATAAAAAATAAATTGTTTCTTAAAATAAAGAATAAAGTTTCTTAAAGATTTTTTAATAGGAAACAAATCTGCTAATTAACATCTGCACAAATGATAAAAAAGAAGCAAATAAAAGCCACAATAAATACATG
This sequence comes from Phyllomedusa bahiana, assembly GCA_025379985.1. Classification (NCBI taxonomy): domain Eukaryota; kingdom Metazoa; phylum Chordata; class Amphibia; order Anura; family Hylidae; genus Phyllomedusa; species Phyllomedusa bahiana. Next base: position 42,740 of record JAODAL010017179.1, on the reverse strand, counting down.
ATAATTCAAAATGAGCCTTCTCTTTTTACCAAGTGACATATAGTTGGTCGCTGATATGTTCAAAATAAATAGTTTCTCAAAATAAAAATTAGTTGCTTTAAAAAAAAATATTTTTAAAAAAACTTTAGATTTTATTTTAAGGAACTATACGTCTCTTGATAAAAATTGAAGACTAATTTTGAATTGTTATGTATTTATTGTGGCTTTTGTTTGTTGCTTTTGTATCATTTGTGCAGATGTTAATTAGCAGATTTGTTACCTATAAAAAAATATCTTTTTTTTTTTGTAAACATAATTTTTATTAAATTTTACAAAAATAAAAAAATATAATATATAATAACTGTCCATGAGATGAGATACTACTTGATACACAAAGAAATAATATAAGGCATCATTACTACAGATAAGAAAAGTACTAAGCAATGAAAGTACAAAATAGCACTAATGACATACTTTGGTATCATAATAATAAGAATGAAGCAAAAGAAGTCTCCATCTTCACTAAAGAAAAAAAGCCAAAAAATAATAAAAAAGTAACCCCCCCTCAAAAAAAAACCAAAACAACACAGAACATTGGTACCCATACGCAGTTATGTATAAGAGACATAATCACATACACCTATGTAATCAAATAAGGTCTGGAATAAAAGGTGAAAACAAATCCTGTGGTGATACAATGCTGCGGGATCGTCACACGGCCCCCGTCCACCAAAGCCCAAGGGAGAGAAATAGATTCAAATTCACCCCCAACTCTGACGCACAGTTACCCAGGGAGTATCCAGGGCGTGGTGCCAGGATATGGCTGAGGTAAAGCTCCCATGTTATGGGGTACAGACATCCAAAGCCCACAGAATGCCCGCTAGGTGAGAGGAGAAATACCAGGAGGTGTAAACAAAAGGCTGCATGATCTCCTTGATCTCCTGGGGGGTGTAAAAGTTACCTATGAACTCCTGCCATTTCTTGAAAAATTTAGAGCATTGGGTTTCCTTAGTCCTGAAAAATGTCGATTCTGTCCATTTCGAGATGATTTTTTGACCACCTGGATCACTTCCTGCAATGTAGGGACAGTTGGTTCCAACCATTTGGCCAGGAGGCTTCTTTTCGCCGCTAATAAAAATATGTGCAGAATTGGGTGGTTCCTAAAATGTTGTGGTAAATTATGGAACAGGAGCGGTGTTGGCTCTAAAGTTAAATGACACCGAAGCTTAAGATTCAGAGTTTGTATGACGGGTCTCCCAGAACTTCATGGTTTCCTCACAGGTCCATATACTATGGACAAAATCTGTGCGGGGGATGCCACACTTGGGGCAGGACGTCAAACGGTCTGGACAAGCTGGATGTGGGGGAATATTAAAGCCATAAATTGCAGACTGGGCAATTCTAAAGAACGTGTCCCTCCACTTCTCATTAACTATATATTTATGGATCTTCAGCCATCCCTGGAGAATTGTATCAGAGATCTCCTGGTTAGGTAGACATTTTCCCACTTAGCAAAAACCCTGCAAGGCCCCTCGTCTTCTGAACCCCTACGAAGACCAGCATATAGCGCTGATAGAGAATGGTCTGTTGAAGAAGTAGGGCCGATAACATTATCAAAAGCATTTCAACTTAAAATGCGACGGCTTCATGTCCTTACTTCAATAAAAGCTCACTATTTGGGAGTAGGCCAAAAAATGCAAATGGTGGCAAGGTATATTTTTTGAGATAATTCTGAGAGAGAGTAAATCCGTTGGTGGGAAGGGTGCATAAGCTGGAAATAGTTAAGATCCCTTTACTCCTCCAGACTTTAAATTGGGGTTATCAAGGCCAGGTTTGAATTCTGGGTGCCCATAGATGGGAAAGGGGTATCTACTGATCGGTAGGGCAGAGAGAAACAGGGTTCTAAAAGGCCTTCCAGGCCCGATCGTGTCCCTCACAATGAGGCTTGTTTTGGCCACCTTAGGAAGAGCAGAATATTGGAAATGAAGAAGGCCTGGAAGCGTCCAGGGGTGAACCAGTTGCCGCCTCAGTAGAGAGATTGGAATATCTGGAAGACTGTTTAACCCAATCCGATCCATGACACAGGAGGCTGGCTAAAATTATACAACCTCAGAACCCGGGCCCAAATTTCACCCCCCCCTACCCCTTTGGGAGGATCAGTTTAGCAAGGGCTATCCGGGGGCGTTTTTTTATTCCACAGGAAAGAAGTGAAAGCGGTATAAATGTTGGCGGACATCTTTATTGTCTAAGCAATAAGGGATTGTTTGTAACAAATTAGTATTTTTGGGAACGTCAATCATCTTGAAAAAGATGAGCCTTAGCAAGTAAGGGGAGCGGAGATGCATCCATCGTTTTTAGTTCCTTACCAATTTTGAGGAACAGAGGGGGGTAATTGAGGTGATAAATGGACTCAGGGGACTTACCGATATTTATTCCCAGATAGTTGATGGAGGCACCCCCGCCAGGATATAGGTAAATTGTGAAGTCGATGTGAGGAAGGTGAATGAGCAGGGGAAAGATCCAACAATTCTGACTTAGAAACATTGACCTTGAAGCCCGATAAAAGGCCAAACTCATGTAACAGATCTAGAGCTATCGGAACCTCCACCAGTGGGTCAGATAGAAAAAATCAGAAGATCATCAGCAAATAAGGAGACCTTAAATTGGATGAACCGATATTAATGCCCGGGAGATCTGGATGAGCGGCCAGGGCTCTGGAGAGCGGCTCTAGGGCTAAATTAAACAGTAGTGGGGATAATGGGCATCCCTGGCGAGTGCCTCTCCCCAAATGAATGGCCCTAGAAAGAATACCTGGGGTATAGATCTGAGCACGGGGATTGGTATATAGGGAAGAGATATAAGAACGGAAGGCTCCCTGGAATCCGAATCCGTCCATCACTGCCCCAGCCATCTCCAGCTGACCCTGTCGAACGCTTTTTCTGCATCAATGGATAGGACAGTTTAAGAGGGATGAAGCCCCGGATTACATTTGATCTCACCCAAAGACAGAAAATGACTTTACGAATATTAGAGACGGCTGCTCTGCCTTAATGAATCCCTCTGTTGAGGGGCTAATGAGACAGGAAGAAAGGGGGCCACCTGTCCGCCAACACCTTAAAATGATTTTTAAGTCAACATTTATTAATGAAATTGGGCGGTACGAGGAGGGGAGAGACACGTCCTTTCCTGGCTTCTTTAAAAACTTTTATAAACCCGTGTTCATGTGTTGCGGGATGGGAGTGTTAGTCAGAAATAGATTAGAGACGGGGGTTAGAAGGGGAGTGACTTCGGGAAATTAAAGGGAATCTTGTAGAATTCTCCTGAGAAGCCATCGGGGCCGGGGGCTTTATTATTACCCAAGTTCTTAATAACCCTAGAGATTTTTTAATTTTGGACGGGTGGGTTAAGGTAGTCCCTGTCTGCCTCAGAAAGGGAGGGGAGAGACAGACGGCCAAGCCAGACTGAGGGGTCCTTGTCATCGGAGTTTTCTGGTGAATAAAATGGTCATAGAACTCACGTAGGACATTATTAATAGCAGTAGCAGAATATTGCATATTCCCGCATGAGTCCTTCAATGCATAGATATTGGAACTAGAGTTAATCCCCTTAGCAAAATTGGCTAAAAGCCGCCCCACTTTGTTCCCAAACCTGAATAATTTAGCTGACATCCGGGACTGCCGGGACACCTCTCTATACTCCAGCCAGCACTCATACCCCTTTTTTAGTGTTAGAAACCCTTGGAGTTTGGCCGCAGGAGTTGGGTTGGAGAGAAAATCTGTGTAAGATTGCCTAAGCTTCTCATTCAACAATCTAATTTGATCTGCAACCACCTTCCGACGGGTGTTAGTGTATGCAATCAAGTGGCCTCTAATGACCGCTTTAGCTGTCTCCCCAAAGTAAGACTGGCTCCCCTCCTAATCCTCCGGGTTGGGCTTGTAAAAATTGCAGCCACCACCCTCAGAGGATATTAGCAAAGTCCTCGTCCCCAAATAGGTAAGATGGGAATCTCCAGAGGTAATCTGTACCCTTGGGAGCAGAGTCTGACAGTTTGAGGACAAGAGGAGCATGATCTGAAATAACTAAATCCTTAATACACAAGATCCACCCTTTGCATGGCTTGGGAGAGAGTAGAATATAATCAATACGGGACCATGAATTGTGAGGATGGAAAAAAGGAATAGTCCCTTCCATCAGGATTAAGAGACCTCCACGTAAACAACCAAATGAGAGTCTTTAAAAAAAATTAGGCCAAATGTGGGGGGTCATGGGATAGCGGAATACGGTCAGAGCTTTCCATGGACAGATTTTCTATCTTCCGGGAATTAACCACCAGGTTAAAAATCCCCTCCCAACAATTTTAAGAGGTACAGGGTCAATAGATAACTGGTTTTGTCAGGTTTTATAGAAAGACCCTTGTTGGCATGAAGACCGTAGATAATATAGATGGAAATAACTTCCCCTGAGACTTTCAAGGATACATGAATCCAGCGGCCCTCACTATATGGGTGGAGCTAACAAGAGAATAAGAGAGATTTTTATGGATGAGGATAATTTAACCATTTTCCTATTAATGGATGGAGAGCCCAGAACAGAGCCCACCCAAAGGTGCTTAAGCCTGCTGAAATCTCCCTCCTCCAAGTGAGTTTCCTGAAGGAGGGCAATGTCTGATTTTTAATTTTTGAGGTGACGTAGGATCATAATTCTCTTAGAAGGAGACCGCAGTCCCTTACATTCCACGATGTTACTTGCATAAAGATAAGTGACAAAGAATTATAGCACAGCAAGTGAATGAAGGAAATTGACTCACCCCCCAGGGAGAGAAGACCGCCGACACATCCCCACAGCATTGGGATCCCGACCTACTAAACACAGTACAGGGCAAAAAACAAGAAGGTACCAAAACAGAACAGAAAAAAAAAAAACAAAGCACCATTGGGGCGGAAACCAAAAAACCAAAACAACCGCCAATGCCAATGGGCTATTGGACTTCCTTACTTCCAACATGTAGAGAGAAAAGTACAAGTAAGGCAAATAGTGCAAATGCCCCCACCGGACCATAATGCGTAAGGCATTTCGTGTGGGAAGGGCTATAGAGGTAGTCGAAAATATCATTAAACTGACATATTAAAAGTTAGACTGTAACAACAAGTTCAACCCCGTGAGTTGAACTTGGGGCAAAAAGGACAAGTTAACAAAGGGGAGCTGCCCAATGAATAAGGATACAGGTTGCAGAGAATTTTTCAGGTTCCTGAGGGTCCCCCCACGCCAAGCAGAATGGGAGCTGTTCCTTAGGTGAACCCTCTCCCAGAGGGGGTGATTTTAGGCGGTGAAGTCTCGACCCCGTCCTCTGGAGCTTGCTCTTCTTTTAGGCGTTAAATCCGGGAAGAGGCCTCCAAATAAACTCTGTGTAGATTTAAGAAAAATGTCTCAGATCCATGAAGCTTCTTCTGGGGATGTGAAGGCTGAAAAGGGATTTCCCTCTGGGTGATAGATTCGCAGAGTAGCCGGATAGGTAAGGGGGAACTTAATGTGTTGGCGGGAGAGGGCCCGAGCACAAAAATGATGAGAAAAGCTCGACGTCGCTTGGCCACCTCCACAGAGAAATCTCCAAATATAAGAATCTTATGTCCCTTTATTTACCAGTGGCTGCTTGAGATTTTTAAAGGCTCGAAGATGCTGACTTTGTCATTAAAGTTCAAGTATTTGACAATCACTGGACGTGGGCGTTTCTCTCAGAGATGGGTTTCATTTGTGGTCCTGTTTGGCTGAGGAGTCACGGGATCGGGAGGTCTGGGCCGATTCTATGGGCTCTCTCCACTCTGCATGGTTGGGGCAGCCCAAGAGTTCTGGCAGTAAGCACTCACACAAGGAATGTGATCCTCTCGCTGCCACCGACTCTGGGATCCCGATCAGTCGCAGGTTGTTGCGGCGAGACCGATTCTCTAAGTCGTCCACTTTATCTGAGAGCCGCTGGTTGTCAGAGCGCAGTTGGGCCAGGGCGCGGTTGGTGGAGTCCAGCTGTTCGTGGTCATCGGTGCGCTGAGCCTGCTTGTTGATATCGTTCTGGATTTTGACAAACATGGCCGTGACTGTAGCGGAGATCGTCGCTGCCAAGGTCTCCTGGATATCTGGAGCCATCTTCTGGGCCACCACAATGGCCAATTTTTTATAGTCCACCATGGAGTCATCAATTGAGCCCTCATCGCAGCCATCAGTGTTATAAGAGGCATGTTGCAGTAGTGGAAGAGGTTGGAAGGAGAGATGGCGGTGGGCCCCAGCGATTTATGTACATTCTCAACATTACTTGTCTTGCTGTTACTGGCAGTATCGGTGATAATGAGCTCAGATTTAGCGCCCTTTTGCGTTTTATTCGCCTTGCTTTTGCCCATTGTTTGGACGAAGCGGTCCATCCGAGGAATGGAGAATAGAAGAGAGAATTTAAAGCTATGAAACTTTCAGTTGTTGGTAAGTTTCACTTTGCTCGGCCACCACTAGATGTCGTTTACAGCTTAAACAATGGATCTGAGCTTGTGTGATGTGAGAGATTAAACAAAGAACAGTCAGTGGAGTCAGCCCCCGCGGGCAGAGGGGGAGAATCAGGAGTTGGTGGGAGTTCTGCAGAGCCCAGCAGGTGTGAGCCCAGGTGAGGCAGCAGTCCAGTTAGGGATAGATATGTATATAAAGAGCCTCCTGACTTCCGGTTCCGGCGCGTGCATGGCCGGCAGCAGAGACTAGGAGCTCCTGCTTCGCTCCGTCTCTAAAGGGCTCTCCCGCGGCATACCAGCATAAAAAACGGCACTTGTAAGTGCCATCTGCGCAGGGAACATCCCGGTACCGCGGTCGGCGGCATAGTCGGAGCGGGGAGCCCGTGTGCAGCAGGATCTGAGTCACAGACCGGGACACTGCGCTCAAAGATGGCGCCCGATCCCCCGCGCGCCACGCGGAGCGGCCGCAGCAACACGGCAGCAGCAGCTACTGACACAGAGGAGGAGGAGGATCTTTCCCAGCAACCTGAGATGGAGGTACAGAGTGGGGGCCACAATACCCAGCGGGCATACAGCAGCTCTCAGGAAGAACTCCTGCTGTCACAGCAGCCATCCCAAGCAGCACAGGGAGAGCAGGAGGGGGGAGGAGAGTTGGAGGAGATGCTCCCAGGACTCAATATATCATGCAAGAGTATGGCTATCACAGTGGCAAAACTCCTAGCCCCAGACATACTAGCATCATTTGAAGCTACGTTCACATCCTCCATTAAAGCTGCAGTTACCTCAGCGGTAAAAGCCATACAAGACGAGGTGTCTACACAAGCCAATCAAATACATGAGGTGGAGGAGAGAGTGGGGGGAGTGGAGGAAGAGGTGCTAGAAATGAGAAATACGATGGAGAGATTAGCAAAGCGGACAGAATATCTGCAGGAGAAAGTAGAGGATTTAGAGAACCGATCCAGAAGGAACAATCTCAGAATTATAGGGCTGAATGAGTCAATCCCTCTCAAACACCTTCATGATCTTTGCGCAAAGGACATTCCACAAGCGCTAGGGATGGAACGCCCGCTAAGAGTAGAACGTGCTCACAGGATTGGCCCGCCGAGAATACCTGCACAGAACGGCCAAAAAGTGGGCCCGCGGCCGGTTATAGTCAAGTACCTGGACTATTTTGAAAAATCTCTCCTGATGCAAGCATACCGTGCCCGCAAACCCCCGCTTTCTTTTAAGGGTGACAAAATCCTCATATTTGCAGACTACTCAATCGATGTATCCAGGAAAAGGAGGCAATTCTCTGCCGTGTGCACCGCCCTAGTTAAACGCCAGATCCGCTTCAACCTGCAGTACCCAGCGATCTTGAAAATTTTCCCGGAACAGGGTCCACCTCTACTGTGCCGGTCAGTGGACGAAGCAGAGGTCTACTTGGAAAGAACCTCACGGAAGATTGACTGCATAGAGCACTCGGAAGACGCAAGGAATGAAAGGGAAAGAAGAAGTCAAAGGCAGGCCAGTAGAGTCAAGACCACACAGGAACCTGAGGGGAACTCTTTAAGCCTCAGGCCTTACAGGATCCCGAGGAAGAGATGACTCTTCTACAGGTGACGGGTTTAAAGGGGCCAGTACGGAACCCAGGGAATCAAAGGGACTCCAACTTTTCCACTGAGGCAGGACTATATGAGTCTTCACTTGCCGGGTGGGGAGGGGATCGGGCCTAATAAGGTTTAAACTAAATTCTTTACTGTAATTGTTATTTGCATGGTTACCGGAATGTTTATATATCTTGCAAAGGAGACGAGAGGACCAGGATAGGGTAGAGCTGGTTTAAACGACAGAAGGAAGTAATTTTCGCCTTCATAAATGCACGAAAAAAGAGAAGTCAGTAATTGCAAGAAAGGAAAAGGGAGGTGGTACAGGTGAAGGGAAGGGTTGCTTAGGTTTTTGTTGGGGGTTAGGGTTTTGGGGAGAGGGAGGGACGGGTGGGGCAGCTTCCAATCTGAGCTTCACATCTCAAGTATCTTTGACCAGGGAGTAGTATGCGGATACTGACATGGAATATAAAGGGGTTACGTTCCCCCCAAAAGCGAACGATGGTGCTGAGGTATCTCAAAAAACAAAAGGCGGACATTGTTATGCTTCAGGAATCACATCTCACTGAGGGCGATTTCCATCGCCTCAAGAGGTTGTGGGTGGGAGAGGTGAGGGGCTCCCCGGCGGTGCAGGGAAAGGCAGGGGTGATCCTTCTAATTAATAAAAATACACCATGTAATATAGTAAACCAGGAAACGGATGACAGTGGGAGAGTTATCAAGGTACATCTGGAAACCCCAGCGGGGAATTTCACACTGCTAAATGTTTACGCCCCGAACAATAAGGACAAGGAGTTCTTTGACAACATCAGGTCCCAAACTTTATCAGAAAGAAATGACAAGGTGCTGGTAGGAGGAGATTTTAATGAGGTAATGAACGAGAGGGAAGACAGGAAGCGGACGGGGTCCAGAGGGAAAGACGCAAGTAATAGGAAGACAATGTTAGGAGACCTATGTGATACGGCAGGTTTAACGGATGTGTGGAGATATTTTAACCCGGAGGAGAGGCAGTACACCCATTACTCGCATGCGCATTTGTCTTGGTCAAGGATCGACTACTTTCTGGCTAATGCAGCGCTAATGGGTGGAATTGACTCAATCGAAATTGGTGACTTGGTAATCTCCGATCACTCCCCAGTGATCCTCACATTGAGGGATCTTCATCCCAAAGGATCGGACATAATTTGGCGCTTCCCTAGCGCTCTCCATTCGGACGCTCACTTTAAAGAACTTTTGCGCCGATGGTGGGAGGAGTATGACGGGGACAATGGGGCCCATAGGACAACACCAGGTCTATTTTGGGATACTGGTAAAGCGGTACTCAGGGGGCGCATCATATCATACATGGCGGCGAAGAAAAAGGCGATGCAGGGTAATTTCCATAAGGCTACCACCACATTGAGAGAGGCGTACACACAGTTCTTGCAGGATCCCACATCTGAGAATAAGAGAGGCTGGTTGTTGGCTAAAAGCGAGTATGAAATGCATCAGAAGAGAATAGAAATGTACTATGGCGACCGGCTAAGGGCCTCGTTATTTAGATTCGGCAACAAGTCAGGGAAACTAATGGCCAATTTGGTCAGAATCAGCAGGGGATCGCTAGGCATCCTTCGAATGAAAGACAGCAAGGGCAGTGTGGAGAAAAATCCAAAAAGAATCAACGAGATCCTGAAAGAATACTATACCGCCCTGTATTCCCAACATAATTATGAGATTTCTAAAGGGGAAGAGTTCATAAAAAACATACACCTTGAAAAATTATCAGAGATAGATAGAAACATGCTAAACTCTAATATCACTACGGAGGAAATTGAACAGGTCATCAGGGACATTCCCCAGGCTAAGGCTCCGGGCCCAGATGGACTGTCAGGGGACTTTTACAAGATCCTGGTCAAAGAAATCGCCCCAACACTAGCCAGTGTCTCTTCAGAGATAATGGAGACAAAAACCATGCTCCCATCTGGAGACACCGCCTACATCAAAGTAATACATAAAAAGGGGAAGGATCCTCTGTACCCGGAGTCTTACCGACCGATCTCTCTGATAAACCAGGACATTAAAATAATCTCTAAGGTAATAGCTAACCGACTAGCGACTCTTATGCCCAAGCTCATAGGGACACACCAGATGGGGTTCGTGAAAGGCAGGTCGGCGGTCAAAAATATTAGGACGGTAATGGCGGTTCTAGATACAGTAGAAAGACACTATCAGGGTACAGCATCCCCGGCACTGTTGGGGATAGACGCCGAGAAAGCCTTTGACAACGTACACTGGAAGTGGCTGAATGTTGTCCTAGATAAGATGGGCTTCACGGGGAACTTCAGAAGCTATTTGGAAGCAATGTATAGAAGTCCGCAGGCCAAAGTGCATACACCAGGATTCATTTCAACCTCAATCCCATTACAAAAAGGAACGAGGCAAGGCTGCCCCCTCTCGCCTATGTTATTTAATATCGCTTTAGAACCGCTGGCAGTTTTCCTAATAAATAGTGATATCTTTCAAGGGATTAAGGTGGGTTCAGCAGAGGTGAAAGTCACATGCTTTGCAGATGACATGCTCCTGTTCCTGAACAACGCGCTAGAACAAACAGACAAGGTGATGAGAGCAATAGAACGGTTTGGTGAATTTTCTGGTTTTAAAATAAACAGGGAGAAGTGCCAGTTATTACCATTGGGGCCTCATGGTCGGCTCCAGAAATGCCATAAGGAAGTCGAGGTGGTGGCACATTTGACCTATTTGGGAGTGAAGTTTGGGACCAGAGGGACCTTGTTGTACCAGTTAAATTACCCTCCGCTTATTTCCAAAATCATAGCAGAACTCGGTAGATGGCGAGACCTACCCTTGTCCATTTTGGGGAGAATCCAGCTGATAAAAATGGTTAGTTTTGCGAGACTACTCTACCCCTTGCAAAACATACCATTGCTGCTCAAGCATAGGGATGTGAAGGAACTCCGGAATGCTTTTGCTAAATTTATTTGGAGGGGTGGGCGCTCTCGCATTAGCTATAAGAAACTAACGATGGGAAAATTGCAGGGAGGGGCTCAAATCCCGAATATTAGGCTGTATAACTTGGCAGCCATGTGGAGACATGTTAAAGACTGGCTGGAAGGGTCCAGTATCTTCTCAAATACGGGACTGGAGTCCCAATTGGTGCACCCGGAGAGTTTGACCTCTCTCCTCCACACCCCATTAAAAGGGCAACCCCCGGGAGCTAAGCAGAGCCTGGTGCTGCGAGATACTCTAGCCACTTGGCGACACATTAGGAAACTATATGGAAGACCCATGTACATATCACCTTACTTGCCTTTATGGGACGTGAAGGCCTTTAAGCCAGGAAGAGAGAACAAATTGTTCTCAGTTTGGAAACAAAGGGGTATTAAGAAATTAGGGGATATCCTGTCATCTTCGGAGGGATCCTTGCTAAATTGGAGAGACTTAGAGGAGAAATACCAACTGGGTCATAACCAAATTTTTAAATACAAACAGCTAGAGAGCTTCTGCAGAGCCAGTGTGTCACAGCCACATTCTCTGGGAGAAACGGTAGAATTCTCTGAACTCTCTAGAAGAGGGCCCAGTAGAGGATCACTATCTAGAATTTATCAGTGTTTACGCAACAAAGATACAGAGCCCCTGGAGCACGATTTGTTTAAGGGTTGGGAGACCCAAATACAGGATCCAGAGATGACAAGCAAGATATTGAAGGGTATGGCACAGGTGCGGAAGGCCATTGTAAACGAGCAATGGAGAGAGATACTCTTTCGATTAGCGCATAACTCCATTTATGCTTTTAACATCTCCCGTAAACCAGGAGGAACAGAGTTCTTGAAGGCCTGTCCAAAATGTAATCTGGAGAAAGCAAACTTGTACCACTGTATGTGGACATGCCCGGAAGTCGAGAAATTCTGGCGGTCGGTTAGGGAGTTCATAAAGGATACTTGGTTCTGCCCCATAGAGCTTAACCCACAGGGATTCCTATTCCACTACGCCACAAGGGAACCCACCGAAGGGAGAGTGGAGGACAGAATGATAAATACAAAGGGGGTACACGTGGCTTTGCTAGCGGGAAAGAAATGTCTGCTGAGACACTGGCTAGACAAATCAGTACCCAGCGTAGTTGAGGTCCAGGACAGTATGAAACAAGCACTATATTTGGAGAAGCTAGAGGTAGAACGGAATTTAGATAGGGAATCAAAAGGATTCCTTCAAAAATGGAGACAATTTATATCAAAACAATACACAGAACAAGAGATTAAATCCCTGTTAGAACCATTTAAGTTCACCGAGTACTACCTCTTGGAGAAAATGAAAGGGTCATTAGGAAATCTAGATGTAGGAGATTAGCAAGGAGACAGAGGCTGCGCACAAGGTTGGGGTGTTAGATAAGGTTTGTTAAGGGGGGGTGGAAGGGGCAAAGGGGCGGAGAAAATGGAAAATACCAGAGGAGGCGACCAAACTTTGTAACAGACAAGTTTGCTCACCATGAGATTGATGAAGGTGTAATATGGCATGCATTCTTTGTTTTCATGCAGTGATGTAATTGTTTTTTTTTTTTTGTCCGAGTTATGTCATTGTTGATGATCTTCCTCAATAAAATTTGTTTAAAAAAAAAAAAAATAAAGAGCCTCCTCTGATTGTAGTATATGGAGGACAGCCAGCAGTGGAGCTATGATAGACAGTCCGTAGGCAGTAGCAGGGGGGGGGGGGCCGAGAGGGAGCCGCCGCCCCAGCCGGCAGTCACTTCCCAGCTCTAAAAAGGTGGGGGGAGGGTCGGCTTTACACTGGAGTGATGCTCCTTATGTAGATAACAGGGCTGTCAGCCACTTGTAGAGGAGAGGAGAGGAGATCAATCACAGGAGCTGCCTACAGGAGAGTGCTTTATCTCCCACTCCCAGCTCTGAGCTCTTCACAAACCTTGCAGTGTCAGCTGGAAGTCTGTCTTCACCTCAGCAGGTCCCCGGGCTGTTCTCCCGCAGGTAGAGACAAGCAGAGAGCCTGTAATTAACTGTGACCACTCTCTAGTATGTCCCCTGCACAGTGCACATGTGATGTGCCGATATAGAGGCAGATATGTAGCTGGTAGGGTCCCGATGTAGAGGAGCTGCTGCACTGCGTGTGTCTACATGCTGGGGCAGGAACAGGAAGTCAAAAAAATATCTTTAACAAACTTTATTTTTTATTTTAAGAAACTATTTTTGATTTTTAACCTATGTCTCTTGGTAAAAAGAAAAGACTGATTTTAAATTATCTTGGATTTGTTGTGGCTTATTTATTTATTTTTTTAGTATTCATGCAGATGGTAATTAGCAGATGTGTCCTTTAAAAAAAACTTTATTTTTTTAAATTAAAACAAATCTGCTAATTACCATTTGCACGAATCCTAAAAAAAAATAAAAATAAAAGCCACAACAAATACAAGATGATTTAAAATCCGTCTTCTCTTTTTCCCAAGAGACTTATAGTTGGTCACTGATGTGTTAAAAATAGTTTCTTAAAATAATAATTAGTTGCTTTATAAAAAAATGTCTTTAAGAAACTTTATTTTTTATTTTAAGGAACTATTCATTTTTAACATATCAGTGACCAACTATACGTCTCTTGGTAAAAAGCGAAGACTAATTTTGAATTATCATGTATTTATTGTGGCTTTTATTTACTTCTTATTTTAGCATTTATGCAGATTTTAATTAGCAGATTTGTTTCCTATAAAAAAATATCTTTAAGAAACTTTATTCTTTATTTTAAGGAACTATTTTTTTTTTATTTTTAACATATCGGTGACCTTCTCTTGGTAAAAAGAGAAGACTAATTTTAAAAGTTCTTGTATTTGTTGTGGCTTATTTATTTATTTCAGCATTCATGCAGATGTTAATTAGCAGATTTGTGTCCTTTAAAAAATGTCTTTAAGAAACTTTTTTTTTAAATTGACACAAATCTAAATTTTCATCTGCACAAATACTAAAAAAATAAATAAAAGCCACAGCAAATACAAGATAATTTAAAATCAGTCTTCTCTTTTTCCCAAGAGACGTATAGTTCACTGATATGTTAAAAATAAATAGCTTCTTAAAATAAAAATTAGTTGCTTTAAAAATCGTCTTTAAGAAACTTTATATTTTATTTAAAGAAACTATTAATTTTTAATATATCAGTGACAACTATACGTCTCTTGGTAAAAAAGAGGAGACTAATTTTGAATTGTTATCATGTATTTATTGTGGCTTTTATTTTATTTTTTTTAGCATTTGTGCAGATGTTAATTAGAAGATTTGTGTCCTTTCAAAAAATGTCCTTATTGAAATAATTTTATTTTTAATATATTAGTGACCAATTATATATCTCTTGGTAAAAAAAAAAAAAATAGCCTAATTTTAGGAATGTGCTGTATATGGCTAAAGAAAATATACAAAAATAGTTCTCTCACCAATATCGTATTATTCAACCCTTTTCCTCGTGCTTGTATTAATCGGTGCAAAGAAGAGACATCTGGCTATGAAGGGTTGTGGAACAAATTCAGTCCGATGAAGTAAGGTAGCTTCCAGCATTCGTAGATTAAAAATTCAATGCACTTTATTTAGTTGCGATTAAAAAAACTTCCATAAAATCAAAAAAGACAAATGACAGACATATATGCATGAACGTCTACGCGTTTCATGCATATATGTCTGTCATTTTGTCTTTTTTTTTATTTTATGTAAGCTTTTTAACCACAGCTAAATAAAGTGCTTTTAATTATTAATCTACGAATGCTGGAAGCTACCATACTTCATTGGATTGAAGCTGTATATGGATAGACTAGGCCACCAAGGAGAAAACTGCCTATAAATGCATCAATAAATATTTTCTGTAATATTGTGGTACAAATATTTTTTTACAAGGAAATCCACAGCACCCAAAATTAAGATTATGTTACCAAAAAAAATATTTCCAATTTTGCTTATTTGTGGGATTATAAACATCTGCCTCATATTCTGAGAGTTGTCAAAAAATGCAAAACAAAAATTAAGTACAAGTAGTGGTTGATGGTCGGGTTTGCGAGGGCGCTGGTCTCTGTACCCTGAGTAAATTATATAGAAACATTTGTCCTTCACTGTTACAGGTGAAAAGTTCATTCAGAGCCAGATAAAGGGGGTATTTCCACTTCATTGAGCTTTAAACATTTAGGCAAAGCTAAATCTAGACTATTCCTGAATACATTGCCATTTTGATTTTGCTACTTTGATTTTTGCTAGTTAGGAGCAGATCTTATCTCCTGCAATTGCACACAAGTTTCCCTCTTTATTATCCACCTCTCTATATTCTTACAGGCTGCAGCCATGGTCCGGCTGATGACTCACTCCCTGCTCTGTTCCTTATCTTGAAAGATCTGAGCTCATTTACATTACTTTGTGACAAGTTTGATCCCTTTAGAGCTCTGTAACCTAGTGCACTATAGTTTACAAACCTCCTGCACTAATGTCCTTGTATTAGGATAAGTTAGGGATAGCAGAGTTGGTTTACCAATCACTGCTGTAGACTCACCCACAGCCTGAACAGGAAGTTGGAGTCTGAAGCCGTAGAACCACCCACACTCTGAACAAGAAAAGGGAGCCTGAAGCTGTAGAACCACCCACAGCCTGAACAGGTAGGGGGAGCCTGAACCTGTAGAACCACCCACAGCCTGTACAGGAAGTTGGAGTCTGAAGCTACAGACCTGCCCACAGCCTGAACAGGAAGTGGGGACTGAAGTTGTAGAACTGCCCACAGCCTGAACAGGAAGGGGGAGCCGGAAGCTGTAGAACTGCCCACAGCCTGAACAGGAAGGGGGAGCCTGAAGCTGTAGAACTGCCCACAGTCTGAACAGGAAGGGGCTGCCTAAAGCTGCCTATTTCTCTGTAAAACAGCATGGTGAGAACACCTTTAAAGCTGTCTACAGTACGAAGCAGTTCATGTATGTTGGGACCACTAGAACTTACATAGAGCCCTGCCCATCAACACTTCTAGATATCTGAAAATTATGCTCTCAACATGTTTCAGTTCTTATGCACTGCCCATTTATATAGGACATAACCCCAATATACAATAATGCAATAAAAAATAGCACATTTGACCACCTACAACACACCCCAAAATGAATACAGACCACAGACCAGAACCTAAACTTATATAGCCCACAAACCAAGTCCTCTAAACACATACAGACCAAAGACCAGACCTCCTAAATAAAGACCCCAGAGCAGATACTTCTGTTTACAGGCCCCAGAGGAGACCTAAATGTATCCCTTTGCAACCATATTTGGTGCCTTGGTGTATACTTTTGAGGTGTAGAAGGCAGCACTGGTCCAGTGTTTTTGGAATATATAGATCCTTGCTGGATCGTCATGTGGTTGAGGTATCAGGTATGATACATTCAGGCTATTGTTTATCTCACACTTGGGTTGTCAATACTGTAGCCTCCTCTTCAGACGTATCTATAACAAGGAGGCATCCTCAATGTCTGAAAGGTTTCTACACCAACATCGAAGAGAACTCTTTAACATAAAAGTGGTTCAACTATGGAGCTCTCTGCCTGAGAAAGGAGTCACCGGGATCTCCCTAGAAGAGCTCAGAGAGGGGCCGGCACACATTTCTGGACTGTAATAACTTTACAGGTTATAATGATTAGATTTCTGGAGAACGGTCGCCGATCCTGGGATTCATTCTTACTGCCAGATTTAAAGTGGGGAAGAAATTTATTTTTCTGAAGGTGAGGACAATTGGCTTCTACTTCATGGTGGGAGGCTGGGGGTTTGCCTTCTTCTGGATCAACACTGCAGGAAAATAGGCTGAACTGGATGACTTGAGTCTTTCTTCAGCCTTACAAACGTTTACTGTGTTGTGATCACATACTATTGTCCTATGTACAATTTTTTTTCTAGCCTCTTATACTATGTAAACGATACAATCAACAACCTGTGAGGCAGATGATGATTCGTGTGCAGAATAAAATAATTCCTAGCTACCCATTAAGGATACATGCTGCATAGTCATTAAGATGTTGTAATTTGGATATCAAAACACTCTATAGATTTTTTACATTGTTAATAACAATTAATATTGTAATCTTCCAACTCAAATAAAGATTTAAATTAAAATAAACGTCATCTATATAGCGTAGCCGAAGAACAAGTCCTCTAACTTTCTGTTCTCAGCAGGCCCAAGCTTGACAACCTAATGCCCATGGCAGTACCAGACAGCTGCTTAGAACAAAAAAATGTGGAAGTACAAAAATGAATGAGCATCGAAATAAGCTATATACACCCTACTGTATATAAACACTGCTGTTCTCACATAACACATGGCACTTTGTACATCCAACAGGGTTGACAGGTCATATTATCAGGGATTAAAGCAGTTTTCCCATCACAGCAACTGGAAAGGCCAATTACTGTAAAGTAAGCAATTTTCAAAATTCATGTTATTAAAGGATATGTCTGCTTTACCTAATACAGGCCTTTTTTGCACCTTCAACTTGCTCGCTTGATTATCGACCACCACTGTGTGCTTACAGTGATGACCAGAATAGGGTGTATGTGCTCATGTGCATTTATTTTTTTTAATGCATTATTTTTTCACATAAAAACATATACAAAGTACAAATACTATGTTTTATTTACAAGGGAAATGACCACATTCACTCCCCTGAACAATTAAAGTTTACTCCTGCCTATTCCATGGTGTGATGTGCTACATCTGTGACCCTGGAGGATGGAAAATGACTTGTTTATCAAAATATTAATAACAAAAAATAATGTTTTGTTATTTTTTTTACTTTGTGAACATTAATTAGGGCTCTAGGGAATGTGTGGAATATGATAACACAATCCCTTAAATACTCGACTTACAACCATACAGACCAATCTGGGAGACAACCGTTATACAATGCGCATTCTGAGGAAGGATGGGATCCAGACCAAAAAGTAAGACCATGGGGCCATCTCCACATTATTGGTAGAGTATAGGATTAAATATATATTATTTCTTATGTAACACTAAAATTATTAAAAAAATAAACATAAAACAAGGTTTTAAAAGATAGATCTGAAAATATTATATATTTATAAGGATTTACGTAATTTTTGCATTTAAAGCGGTTTAGAAAGTTTTTTTAAACTTAATTATAGGTCAATTAAGAGCCTTATAATGGAGTTTGGATCCAATAATAACATTATAACACTTCTCTCATCGACCAGCTACAATTATCAGCAAATCATTTACTTCTAGTCTTGGAGGATAATTTTTGTTTGTTTTTGTCATGAAAATTTTTATTCTTTTATAAAAAATTATTTAAAAAAAAAAATACAAACAGTAGAAGTCAGGTACTAGCTGATACATAACAGTAGTAAAATTATACGATGCCAAGTTACTGAAGATCTTAAATTGACATGTTACATAGAAGGCATATTAACCTATAATTCTGTACAGGTATTATCATGACCTCTATAAAACCAAAACAGACTTAAATAAAACAAAACTGGAGCTAATTGTACATCTGATTATACTAAGATAAATAGGCACATGCAAAAGTGAATATTCCAACAATTCGCAAATCATCTTTTCCCACTTTTAGATCTCGTTCCTTTAACTATTTATCTGAAGCCTCCCTAGGGACCCTGCCATCCGATGTTCCAAGTACCACGTTGTTCCTGAGAATGACTGCATAAAGGAGTGAATGTCCGCATCTGTCATAAATGCTGTAATAAATTGTTCCCAAACCTCAAAGAATTTCCCCGTTTGTGCTTCTTTGTTATAAATTATTGCTATTTTATCCAGCACCATATGCTCCCTGACCGTCTGAATCACCATCCTCATTGATGGGGTTTTTGCCTTCAGCCACTCCTGTAACAGATATCTCTTGGCCGCCATTAGGAATATATGTATGAGTTTATTCTTGTTTAATCTCCTCTCACCCATCCCCTCCGGTTGACCAAGGAACAGAAGTGCCTGAGGGGATAGTGGGATATTCACAGATAGTTTATGTCTTAACATCAAACCAAAATCTTTGTGTGTCTGGGCAAGACCAGATGCCGTGTTTTAGATCCGTGAGAGGTTTTGCACACTTTGGGCACGCCACAATCCGGTCCGGGAAGGATGGGTGAGGTAAAATATTAAAACCGTATATGGCTCTATGTGCTAACCTAAAGTAGGAGTCCCTCCATGCCTCATTAACCAAGGCCTTTCGTACCTGATTCCACTCCTCTAGGACCCCCTGGCTATATCCGTATCTGGGAAATCTCTTTCCCATTTTTTTAAGTAGGATGCCTGATGTCGGATCCTCAAAAGGACAATGGAGTCCTGCATCCAGCTGAGACAAAGTATGGCGTGCTGACGTAGATCCCACTAAATTGTCAATGAAAGTGGTCCTAGTCAAATTAACCATCTCCCCAGCTTTTCCCTTCAGAAAACTTGTGATTTGCCTGTATTCCAGGAATTTGGTATGTGCAATGCCATATTTTCCCTGAACTTCTCCAAAAGAGAAAAAACCTTCTTTCCTGTTGGTGAGTTAACGAGATTGCCTGGTGCACCCCCTTCTCCTTCCACTGTAATAAACTTACCTGATTCTGTCCTGGGAGGAATTCTGTTTGTTTTTGGGTTCAATGGGTTTTACATTACTACTTTTTAATAAAATAACTTCTTAACTCCAAAAAAAATCTGTAAGAAGGAATAAAAAAAACCTTTTGGTTGTATTAATTACAGTGATGGATTTCTGATTTATTTCCTGATAATTTTTCACTATTGGATTTTGTCGTTTTTGTTTAGTATTATTTTTCTTGAAGCTAAAAATAATTTTAATATTTTAAATCTACCAAAGAAAGAAAACTGTCACAATTTATATAGTGAAGAATAGACTTTTATGCTATGGTTGCTTCCATGTTTGCTATGGTGGAGAGTTTATATCTTCAAAGCATAGACTATGTTCTAAACAATTTCATGGGTTTAAGGATGTCCGATGTACAGTGGGGTCACCTATCAGATATAGTCAGATCCTTGGAGATTTGTCCAATGGGTTTTTACTACAGTATTGAGAGATTTCAAGGTTTATTTACTGTCTTTGGGGGTGAGTGGCTGGTTGTCTTTGTTGGGGGCGAGTGGCTGGTTGTCTTTGTTGGGGGCGAGTGGCTGGTTGTCTTTGTTGGGGGCGAGTGGCTGGTTGTCTCTGGTGGGGACGAGTGAGTAGTTGTCTGTTTGGGGTGAGTGGGTAGTTGTCTCTGTTGGGGGTGACTGGGTGGTTGCCTCTGGTGAGGGAGAGTGGGTGGTTACCTCTGGTGAGGGAGATTGGAGAATAATCTTTGTTTGTGATGAGTGGGTGCTTGTCTCTGGTGGGGGTGAGTGGGTAGTTGTCTCCATTTGGGGCAAGTGGGGGATTGTCTAACAAACAGTAGATTAAGTAGAGGCTTCTGAAGACCTTTTGCCCCAGTTACCAATGGAGTTCTAGGTTCATGGGTATTCACAATCATCTAGTAGGACTGTAGACATATCAAAAGATATTCTTGAAAAAAAAAAAACCTGAACTTCAAGAGACAGGTGGAGTGAGCTTATAGTAGTAGGTCCATCATGCTTGCCTGTTGTCCTCAGTTGGTAGAAGTAGGTGCAAGCAGATCTTAAGGTTTTCCTTGGCTTGGAGCCATTGGACAAGAGGAAAAGCCCCTTACATCCATATGGCCTTGAGCAGAATCCAGATATGTAGACCAACCAGATCATCAGAAGATGAAAAAAAGATAGTTCACATCTTCAAGAGTTTTTTTCTTTTTCTGTAGACTAAAATGAGGACTCCAGAATGATGTGTGGGATCAATCAAACCTCTGTCCAAGAATTCATCCTCCTGGGATTCCACGATTTGCACCGCATCAAAGACCTCCTGTTCTGTGTTTTCCTTCTGGTTTACGTCCTAATCGTGGTGGAAAATTGCCTCATTGTCACATTGGTGTCGACATGCCACCGACTCAAAGTCCCCATGTACATCTTCCTCCGGAACTTGGCCTTGGCCGACCTTCTCCTCACCTCAAACATCTTTCCAAAATTATTACAAGTGATATGGCTTGAAGGCGCAACCATGTCGAAAACCAGTTGTATCATCCAGTACTACTTCCATAGCATTGCTATCACTGCCCAGGCTCTGATACTGACAGTCATGGCCTTTGACCGATATTTAGCCATATGCCACCCCCTCCGGTATTCCGCTCTTATGAGCCAAAAACTTTGCTTCCATCTCTCATTCTGGCCGTGGGCAATTGTGATCATTCTGATCATGAATGAAATGTTCTTGATGGGACAATTTGAGTTCTGCAAAACCAACGAAATCGACCATTTTTTCTGTGACTTTTCTCCCATCAAGGAAATTTCCACCAGTGATACGTCCGGAGTGGCTTTAGACGACCTTTTACTCGCCATCACTCTGCTATTTTTGCCATTTGTCCTGGTGTTGATATCTTATATCTATATATTTGTTGCCATCATGAAAATCACATCCAGCGATGGACGGAGGAAAGCATTTTCTACCTGCAGTTCTCATCTCGCCACCGTGTGTATGTATTATGGGCCCTTAATAGTGACATATATATTTCCAGATGTGGGAAATTCACCCTATGAAAATAAACTGAAGTCTCTCTTATATACGGCACTTACACCATTGATTAACCCCATGCTCTATAGCATGAGGAACCAGGAGATCAAGAAAGCCTCACAGCTATTATTCTGCAAATCCAGGGGCAAAATAAATCTATAAAAATGCAGCAAATAATTAATTTATATTAAAAATTGTTATATAATTAATTAGCAGATTTGTGTATGTTCAAAAAATGACTTTAAGAAACTTTATTTTTAAGAAACTTTTATTTAAATTTTTAATATATTAGTGACCAGCTATATATTGCTTGTTAAAAAGATGTCTAATTTTAGGAAGGTGCCGTATGTGGATAGACTAGGCTACCAGTGATAAAACTGCCCATAAATGTATCAATAAATAATAGATCAGTAATATTGTGGGACAAATATTTTTTACAAGAAAATCCCCAATTAAATTTAAATTATTTTTTTTTGCAATTTTGCTCATTTGTGGAGTTATGAACATCTAACTCATATATTGACAATTGTCAAAAATGCAACATAAAAATGAATACAAGTAATGGTCAATGGAAAGAAGGTTTCTACACCAACATTGATGAGGACTCTTCACCTTAAGAGGGATTAGCTATGGAGCTCTCTGTCTGAGGAAGGAGTCACCGGTATCTCACTGAAAGAGCTCAGGGAGAGGCCTGCATAAATTTTTGGACTGTAAAAACATTACAGGTTATAAAACCAGATTTCTGGAGAACGGTCGCCGATCCTAGGATTCATCCTTACTGATGAGATTTGGAGAGGGAGAATGTTTTCATTCTACAGGTGAGGACAATTAGCTTCTAGTTTTTTTTTGCCTTTTTCTGGATCAACACTGCAGGATAATAGGCTGGAGTGGATGACTTACAAATGGACACTATTTTGCTATGACTTACTGATATCCTGTGCATGATTTTTTTCTAGCCTCTTATACCGACTGAAAGACACAATCCACAACCTAAGGCAGATGATGACTTGTTTGTAGAATAAATTAATTCCTAGCTACTGATTGAGTATATGTGATGCATAGCGATTAAGATGTTGTAATTTGTAAAATAAAATACTCTACAGATCGTTTACTAATATGTGAAGAATCTGTAGACTGTGAACATTGTTAATAACATACTTGATGCAATCTTCCAGCTCAAGTCAAGATTTTACTTAAAAAAAAACGTCGTCTATACTGCGTAGCCGCGTATCCAGTCTTCTTACTTGCTGTTTTCAGCAGGCAAAAACCGGGCAACTTGGTGCCTATGGCAGTACCAGATACCACACACCAATTTTGTGAAGAAACACAAATTACTGAGCACTGAAGTGTAGCCCCTTAATAAATGCTGCTGCTCTCACATTACTCACAATGCTTGTAAATCCTGTTGATAGTTTGTACACCCCATTGGGTTGCCAGGTCATATTTTCTAATGGTTTTATTATTGCACAATCAATTTAAATTGCAATAAACTCCTTAATATCTGGGATGTCGAGAAAGACGATGAATACTGAGAATGCTTGAAAAATACAAGATAAATATTGTGTCAACAGAAAATATAAGATTATATATGAGGTTGCATATTGTAAAAATGGCCACGGATTTGACGTCACAGGTATTTGGGGAGATTATTAGATTTCATTTGTATATGAAAAAATATATGTAAAATATTTAAGATCTCAAATATTAAAAAAAAAAATCAATAATTTTAACTGTGCAGTAACGCATTCTAATATTACAATTGTACAATATAGAGGTATAGCAAAGGCTCATGGACCCTGGTACAAAGATTCAACTTGGGCCCGTCCGCCCTCCAGACAACTTCTCTTCATGGCTGTCAGCCACTGCAATCTTCTCCGAAGTTCCCCCATGAACCTATGCAGTGAATCAGTGGGGCAATTAAAGATCCGGTCTAAGGCATTGAATGGATAGGGGTAGTTTAGGGATAGGGTAAAAATTGTTAGGTTCCTGTGGTGTGGCACACAGCACAAAACTATTCCTAATAATATTAAATCTTACCTATCAAATGTTGAGTTAGGGTAACACATGTTACAGAATATTTTACTACATGAAACCATAAATGTAAGTATGGCATAACTGTGCTAAGGGTATGGGAGTTGTTGTCTCACAAACTAAAATGCTACAGATCTCCCAAGCCAACATTGTACTGATGTGACGCACACACAATGCTACATACCTGGAGTCCAGTGGTTACGCACATCCTTAGGCTCCAGCAGTGTCTGAGCAGTCACTTCCTGTTTCCTCCCAGCATTGATCATAGAGACAAGGGCAGGAATAAATAGATGGCTGTGTAGCTGGATCTGGATCTGTGGTTAAACACATTTATTGATCAACGTTGTGCCCAATCATTACAGAGACCCTATGGTTCCCCTGGGCTCAGGGGCCCAACTGCAAACCTATAGAACCTCCACTATGGGGTGACTTTGGCACTGGCTAGACTAAAGGCCCACTGGAGGATCTACTCCTGCATTCAGTAGAGCCATTTTATAACAAGCCACGCCCTCTAACAAGAAACAGGAAAACAGAAATATATTCTAATACTAAATCGTAATTATAGTCCAACTACAAATTAAACAATTTACTGTCAAAATGATAAAATAAAAATCAAATAATTACTTACCAATAAGTATTTTAAATTTTTTGGGGAAAAAGCACCATATAACACCCATGAATAATTAAAGTTTACCCCTGCCTATTCCATGGTGTCATGTGTTACATCTGTGACTTGTTTATCAGAATATTAATTACAAAAATTAATGTTTACTTTGTGAATGTTAATTAGGGCTCTAGGGAGTGTATGGAATCTGAAAACACAATCCTGGATTTGTCCTTATGGTTGTAAGTCGAGTATTTAAGGAAGACAATCGATCTACAATGCGCATTCTGAGGAAGGCCGTGACCCATACCAAAAAGTAAGACCATGGGGCCATTTTCAATGACTTATCGGTAGGGTAAAGAATTAAGTAAAAATTTACCATATGTTTTAAAGAATTATATATTATTTTTTTTATGCAATCCTAAAATTATTTATTAAAAAAAACCTTAAACATAAAAGAAGGTTGCAAAATGTAGATCTGTAATTTTTATTTTAAGGATTTACATAAACTTTGCGTTTAAAATGGTTTAGAAAGTTTCTTAAATTTAAATTAAATATAAAGTTTTTTTTAAATTTAATTAAATATAATTATAGGTCAGTTAAAAACCTTATAATGGAGTCTGGATCCTATAATAAGAACATTATAATAATTCTCTCATCAACCAGCAATTATAACCATTCAGTTTATAATTGTTGGTAAATTCTTGACTTCTAATCTGGGAGGATCATTTTTGTTTGTTAGTGAGTTTTATTTGACTATTTAAAAAAAAAAAAAAAAAAAAAAAAAAGAATATCTTACTTCCAATAAAAATCTGATTTATTTAATGATCATTTTTCATTATTAGGTTTTGTCGCTTTTATAATTTTTTTTCTTGAAACTAAAAATAATTTTAACATTATAAATCTACCAAAGAAAAAAATGTCAGCAGCACTCACTCCAACGATTTATAAAGTGATGAACAAACTTTTATGAGATGGTTGTTTCATATCTTAAAAGCATAAAAGAAGCTCCAAATAAGATCCATGGTTTAGGGATGTTCAACGTACAGTAGGGCCACCTATGAGATGCAGTCAGATCCTTTGAGATTTGTCCAGTGGGTTTTTACTACAGTATTGAGGGATCTCAAGTTTTATTTACAGTCTATGGGGGCGAGTGGGTGGTTGTCTCTGGTTTGGGTGAGAGGGTGGTTGTCTCTGGTTGGGGTGAGTGGGTGGTTGTCTCTGTTATAGTTGAGTGGGTAGTTGTCTCTGTGGAGGTTTGTCTGTGGTGGGGCTCAGTGGGTGGTTGTCTCTGGTGGAGGCAAGTGGTTAGTTGTCTCTGGTTGGGTTGAGTTGGTGCTTGCCTCTGGTTGGGTTGAGTTGGTGCTTGACTCGGGTTGGTTTGAGTTTGTGCGAGTCTCTGGTGTGGTTGAGTTGGTGCTGGTCGCTGGTTGGGTTGAGTTGGTGCTCGTCTCTGGTTGGGTTGAGTTGGTGCTAGTCTCTGGTTGGGTTGATTTGCTGCTAGTCTCTGGTTGGGTTGACTTGCTGCTAGTCTCTGGTTGGGTTGAATTGCTGCTTGTCTCTGGTTGGGTTGATTTGCTGCTTGTCTCTGGTTGGGTTGACTTGCTGCTTGTCTCTGGTTGGGTTGACTTGCTGCTTGTCTCTTGTTGGGTTGACTTGCTGCTGGTCTGTGGTTGGGTTGACTTGCTGCTGGTCTGTGGTTGGGTTGACTTGCTGCTGGTCTCTGGTTGGGTTGAGTTGGTGATGGTCTCTGGTTGAGTTGAGTTCTTGCTTGTCTGTGGTTGGGGTGAGTGGGTAGTTGTGTCTGGTGGGGGTGAGTGGGTGGTTATCTCTAGTGGAGGTGACTGGTTAGTTGCCTCTGGTATGATTGTCTCTGGTTGAGTTGAGTTGATGTTTGTCTGTGGTTGGGGTGAGTGGGTAGTTGTGTCTGGTGGGGGTGAGGGTGTGGTCTTCCCAGAATTCCTGGTTAAAGTACAGGTACTGACAATAACTGGTTGTCTAACAAACAGTAGATCTATTAGAGGCTTCTGAAGACCTTTGTCCCAGAGACCAATAAAGGTCCAGGTACATGGTTCTTCATCATCATCTGATAGGACTGTAGACATGTCAAAAGATATTTTTGAAAAAAAAACAACTAAAACTTCAAGAGGCAGGTAGGGTGAGCTTATAGTAGCAGGACTGTTATGCTTCCAGGTTGTCCTCAGTCGGGAGAGGTAGGTGCAGGCAGATATTTTGGTTTGATTTGGAGCCATTGGACAAGAGGAGAAGCCCATTTCATTTATATGACCCAGAGAAGAATCCAGATAAGTAGACCAAACAGAACATCAGAAGATCAGAAAAAAACAGTACTTCATACTTCTCTGGTTCTTTCTTTTTTTGTAGACTAAAATGAAGAATTCAGAATGATGTGTGGGATCAATCAAACCACTGTCCATGAATTCATCCTCCTGGGATTCCACGAAATGCACCACATCAAAGTCCTCCTGTTCTGTGTTTTCCTTCTGGTCTACATCCTAATCTTGGTGGAAAATTGCCTCATTGTCACCTTGGTGTCAACCAGCCCCCACCTCAATGTCCCCATGTACATCTTCCTCAGTAACTTGGCCTTGGCTGACCTTCTCCTCACTTCAAACATCACTCCGAAAATGTTACAGGTAACGTGGCTCGAAGGTACAACCATGTCGAAAACCAGTTGCCTCATTCAGTACTACTTCCATAGCCTTGCTGTTACTGCACAGGCTCTGATACTGACAGTCATGGCCCTTGACCGGTATTTAGCCATATGCCACCCCCTCCGCTATTCCGCTCTAATGTGCCAAAAACTTTGCTTCCATCTCTCTTTCTGGCCATGGGCCACTATGATCATTGTGATATCAAGCGAGATATTCTTGATGGGACAACTGGAATTCTGTGAAAACAATGAAATTGACCATTTTTTCTGCGACTTTGCTCCCATCACAGAATTGTCCTCTAGTGATACGTCCAAAGTGGTTTTGGAAGACTTTTTGTTTGCCCTCCTCCTGGTCTTTGTGCCATTTGTCCTTGTCGTAATATCTTATATCTGTATATTTGTTGCCATCATCAAAATCACATCCAGCGATGGACGGAGGAAAGCATTTTCTACCTGCAGTTCTCATCTCGCCACCGTGTGTGCATATTATGGCCCAATAATAGTGATATACATGTTTCCAGATGTGGGAAATGCACCCTATGAAAATAAACTGAAGTCTCTCTTATATACGGCCCTTACCCCATTGATTAACCCCGTGCTCTATAGCATGAGGAATCAGGAGATCAAGAAAGCCTCACAGCTATTATTCTGCAAATCCAGGTGGAAAATAAATATGTAAAAATTGTGGCAAGGAATTAGCAAAATTTTTCATGTATTTATTGTGCCTTTTATGTTTTTTAGTATTCGTGCAAATATTAAAATATTTGTGTGGATTAGAAAAAAAAAAATCTTCAAGAAACTTACTTGTTATTTGTAATTAATTAGTGACCAGTTATATATCTCTTGGTGAAAGGCAAAAATTGAGACTAATTTTGAAGCATCTAAAAAAAATTTTTTTTTTCACATTTGTGGCGTTATGAGTTTATTTAGATAAAATTGTGAGAGTTGTCAAAAATGCAGCACAAAAATCAATACAAGTAATAGGCAAACACCTCAATAGCAAGAGTGCAAGGGCTTAACCTTCATTCTACCAGCTGGGGTCCGTTTGGACCCCACGCATATAACCTCTTGGGCTAGTGTGTTTGACGTTCTGGCATTTTAGGAGTTTGTTTGCTAGACCCTCTTACATCATGCGTGTGGTTTATTTTTCCAATCAGACTTTAGATAGGAATTAAAATAAAGTTTTTCGTCTGGGGTCCAAAAAGACTCCAAGCTGATTACGGTTCGCCTATGCCTTTGTAGCTATGTTGGACTGGCACTGTTGCTTTTCACACTCTGTAAGTAATAAAGTTTATTTTTTGAAATGTTTTTCAGTGACTCTTGGCCCAAAAAGTCAATTTGCCCACTGCATAGTCAGATACACATTTCCTTCGAGAAGTGCCAGCAAGCACAATGACCCTGAGAAGCACTTTACGATGAAAGAATATAACAGCACCACTGAACTGTTCGGTAGCCTTAAAGGGGTTGCATCAGTTCATTACATGGTCTTCAGAATCAGGGGACAGGGAAAACAAGCAACTTTGCAATTGGATGTCATTAGCAAAGCTGTCTTGTTTTCACGGTCTCCATTATCTTCGTTTTCTGTAAACAAACTTCTCCAGTGCTGGTCGGATAGTCAGATCCCACCTCCTTGCATTTCAGTAGCTGAGGGCTTTAATAATTTATATTCTGTACCGCCCCCCAGACGGCTGTATTCACGGAGCTTGCATTCCTGCCTCTCACTCAGAATTAGGGGCCGACAACAATTTCACTCTATACAGCTAACAGCTCCTCCTTGACCTGCAGCTGCTTCTACAATCAGAAAACAGCAGAATTGTGCCACGGTGCATTAATGCTCCTGCGTGTAAGGGGCCGACAAAAATTTCACTCTATACAGCTAACTGCTCCTCATTGACACTGCAGCTACTGCTACAATCAGAAAACAGCAGAATTTTGCGTCGGTGCCTTATGTAAACATGAAGGGAGACAGATCTGTGCTCTGGATGGATTCAACTGTAGCAAACCTCCAGCTGTGAGAGATCAGTGCTGAGTTCATAGAAGACCGTTTAGACTGAATGCAGACTGAATGTAGGAAACTTATGACTGGACGTTCTAGTTCTCACGATCCATTCGGCAGGAGCAGTGTTCGGATGCTCAATGTTCTTGTCGCTTAAAAGTTCACCCAAGTTTACCCAGAGGCACACAGAGGAATCGCCCCAAAAAGGGTGGCCCCACAAGGTTAACCCTACTCCTCACTATCAGCAATCCCTAAAAGGAAAATAAATATTGTCGAGCAAAAATCAAACCATAAGGCACATTATGGGAAAACATAGGCTCAAGTCTCCCAATGGGTATAATCACCATTAAGTAGTTTTCATAAATCCCAAAATCCAGACGCATTTCCCCGTTCATCAAGGGAGATAGTTGGTGCCAATAAAAATCAAAAAGATGTATGGCTGACGCCAAAGTTACTAGATGTAAATAGTTAGGAGCACAGGTATGATGAGACCAACCAATACAAAGTGCCGCTTGGCATATGGAGGCACAACATTTTTTAGGCGTTCTTCACCTTTGCTATATTTCTATGTAATCTCCATAAGATCCCTGGAGTTTAAGTGGTGGCCGGTCATCTCCACTTCCTGACCCATTTGACTATACTGAATATTGTAGACCCTTTGACCTAAAAATGAGCATCTATGATGACCTGGTCTGAAGCAGCGTCCACCACAGGACATCATTGTGCTAAGTAAAGCTTGACTATTGATCTACTACATCACGAGACAATCCTAGACCTGCTCAAAACTTTAATGAACCCCAAAATTTCCAATTCAGAATTAAAGCCCTTAGGAACTAACATATTGATTTCATAGATCTTCGTAAACCCCACTCTAGACATGTGAGCAATATAATCCCCCTCCAAGTCTTGTTGAACTGATCCAATTGCTGCAAAAGTCACGCCCCTTGGACCCTTACTTGCTTCAAAGGGATCTGGGTGTCCTACCTACATACTGCTTACCCCATAGATCAGGGGTTTGCAACGTCAGCTCTACAGCTGTTCTGAAACTACAACTCCCATCATGCCCCCGATATATATTAAATATATATGCATGATGGGATTTGTAGTTTCCCAACAGCTGGAGAGCCAACGTTGCAGACCCCTGCCATATATGTTGCAAAACATAGATTTATTCTTCACTTTTGCAGATAAATAGTTCATTCAGAGCCAGACTAAGGCGGCCTACAGTATAAGGCCATTCATTTATGATAGGGCCCATGCATCTAACATGGGGCCCTCCACTCACCACACCTCTAAGTATCTGAAACTTACAAAGTACTTTCAACTGTACTACACAATATAAACCATACCTGACAATGTTGCAGTAGAGATCTTCAGCTTTATGCCTTGCCCATGATCCAGTCAGATACATAAAAGCATTCCATCAACCTGGGGCCACCACTACAGGGAGCTCATTACATATGGATTTAGACTGCTGTAGAGGTGTACCTCTGAAAATAAAACCAAAATCCATAAATCAACAGTACAAGTAACTGTAGAGAAGAGATGGGAGCCAGCTACATAAGGAAATCAGGTTACAGATGCCAATACAAGTCTATGGAGACAGTAGGGGGAGGAGAAAGTGAAAGCAGAAGACTCTTACAAAACACCAGTAGCAGCATGGAGGACATTAGACAGCAGTAAGGTGTAGTGTTACTGTGAGTCCAGCATTAAGGATAGATAAGACACTCACTATACAGCCAGTACCATCTCCGCTTATCTCTCTGCCTCTCCTCCTCCCCTCTCAATAGACTCAGTGAAGCTGAAGCCCTTATTTTTGTCAGTACTGCTAATTTATAGAGTTATTTCGCTTTATGTTTATTGGTAGTTGCAAAATGCAGCAAGTTTCAATGTAAAGGCCAAAAGAAGAGCACTGATGTCCAAGTGAAATATTTAAGTCTGCTATAACATATGTAAAAAATAAGACTTCAAAAGGGGTTGCAGAGTGCATCCACCAGAGAAGGAGCCACTCTGACCTAGCAGCTCTCTGGATATATGAGCAGGGGTCGTGTTCATGAGACAAGCCCTCTATGGTTGCACACCCTACTAGTGATATACATATACTAAAACCACCATATATGCACCTTGTGCACTTTCATTTGGGGTACAGGTGCTTTAAGCACCAGCATTGTGCTTTGCCTGCAGCCAATCAGGAGAAATCCCAGGGAATCCTGGGAAAAAGGAGGAAAAGGGCTGCAGGCCCATGTAAGAGTCTACCATGCTTGGCAGAGTTAATTTTGAGTTGAAGAGTTTTGTTTAATGTTTAGTAGGTACCTACTCCTACTATTTTGGCATAAAAACAGTCACCTGCACACTAGCCGGCAGTGAAGCAGGAGCGGGAAAGGTCAAGAATACCGGCCTAGAGAGAAACTCACAGAACCAGAGAGAGAAGGAAAGGAAAAAAAAAAAAAGGAAAATGTAAAACGGAGAAAGAAAGAGAGTTAAAAAAAATGAAACAGAAGAAGACACTACAGAGGTCAGGATAGAGGCCAGAACAGCGAGTCGTCAGATGCCTTATAGGAAATACAGAATCTTTTAGTATTTAGATTACTAATTTTATAACAAATTTTTTTTTTATAGTGAATTAATATTGGAAACATGAAAAACGTACAAACCGTGCATTCAAAAATGCCTAATTCAACTATGCAAAATAAAAAAAAATATGTAGGTACAGGATGTGACAGATAATAATAGCGCATAGTAAGGGTGTGTGCAGGCGGCGCCTTGGATACGTCTTTGTAATACATAAAACGTATTGCATCCAATGCATCCAAAAACATATCACAAAGTGAGGTACGTGTTTGGATGCATTTTCTGGACTGCAAAAAGGTATCCCTATTGTTCCTATGGGGTTTTCAATGCATTAAATGGATCAAGAATTGACATGATATACATATGGTATATTAATAACACTATATATATTGGTCAATTTTAATATATGCACCTCGTGCACTTTAATTTGGTGTACAGGTGCTTTAAGCACCAGCATCGATCTTTGCCTGCAACCAATCAGGAGAAATCCCAGGGAATTCTGGGAAGAAAGAGGGAGAGGGCTGCAGGCCCTTATAAGAGTCTAACATGCTTGGCACAGTTAGTTTTGAGTTGAAGAGTTTTGGGCAGGCTCGGACTGGCCCACAGGGGAATAGGGGAAACCCCCGGTGGGCCACTGAACATGGTAGACCTAAAGTTGTTTTTTTAACTGCCTATACATCCTCAGAAGAGGCAAAAATCAGAGAAAGAGAGGTAAAAAGCAAGAAGCAGAGGATAGGAGGCAGGTACAGTCATTTACAGTAGCTGTAGGGTAGACCCCTAAAATAAACTCCACCGGTGGACCCATAAAAACTTAACTGGTGGGCCCCTAGAGTCAACCCCACCTGTGGGCCCTAAGCACCCCAGTCCGACACTGGTTTTGGTTAATGCTTAGCAGGTAGCTACTATTTTGGCATAAAAGGGGTCACCTGCACACTTGCCGGCCGTGAAGCAGAAGCAGGAAAAGCCAAGAATACCGGCCTAGAGAGAAACTCACAGAACCAGAGAGAGAAGGAAAAGAAAAAAAAACGGAAACCGAGGAAGAAAGAGAGAGAAAAAAATGAAACAAGAGGAAGACAGCAAGGACGACAGGATAGAGGTCAGAACAGCGAGTCTTCAGATGCCTAATAGGAAACACAGAGGGCAACTTTTTCCAACACGCCGACACCAGTTTTTTGGTCTATATTGCGCTAAAACCACTTTTGATGTCATATTTTGGATGTAAATGAACTGTCGTACACCAAAACTAGTCACACTATATGCTGGGACTGACACATTGTAATGCACCTAAAAATGATGCGCTGTGCACCTCCATAACGAAATGCGCCTATTGAGGCACATAGCACATCATTACAAGTGTATATGTGTTAGGCGCATTTCATATACTTGTAATGATAAGCTATGCGCCTCTGTGCGTGATGTGCCTCGATATTTGCATTACATAGGCTTCTAATGATATGCTGTGTGCCGCGATTAGCGCAAATCTCGGCACACAGCATATCATTGGTAGATATATAAAACGTACAGCGTCAAACGCATCCAAAGTGTGGTAGTAATTGGATACGTTTTCTAGAATGCAAAGACGTATCCCTATAGTTTCTATGAGCTTTTCAAGGCGTAAAACAGATCAGGAATTCAGGTCAATTCTTTGAACACAACTGTTTTACACAACGCAAAAACGTATGTAAAACATGTATGTCTGACCGACGACACGTATTTTACATTGAAATCAATGTAGTCACACTTGAACATTGTAAATACGTATTGAGGTCCGTTTTTCAGTACATAAAACATACCTAAAAACCTATTTGACAAACGCCGTGTGAACATCTCCTAGCAAGTTACAATCCGGGCCAGAATTGGGAAAACTGGAACACGCTGTAACACTAAATCAAACTGAAGATCATACACAATCACAACATGTGTCATATTTATTTATTTTTTTTAAAGTGCATTATTACACACTATTTTTATATTGATTTATTATATTTTTGATTTCAATATTTTTTGAGCGATTTAAAACCACATCCAAAAGTAGAAATCTTATGTTTTTTTTCCTTCTGAGCGAGAGATCTCTATCACTCCTCTGAATAATTACAGTTCACCATTGATTATTCCATTGTTGTGCGACGCCACCGAGACTCCGGAGGATGGAGAATGACTTGTTTATGAAAATAATATTTAAAAAAAATAAATAAATGTTTTGTTTTTTTTGATTGTTTTTCACAATGTGGACGGATAATTAGGGCTCCGGGGAGAGGGTGGACGCTGACAACACAATCAGGGATCTGTCTCTATGTTGTGGGATCAGTATATAAGGGAGACGCTAACCCATAAACAATGCGCATTCTGAGGAAGGCCGGACCCCGACCAAAGTAAGAGCGTGTGGGCAAGTTATAGGAGAGCGTGTGGGCAAGTTATAGGTGTTATAGGAGAGCGTGTGGGCATGTTATAGGTGTTATAGGAGAGCGTGTGGGCATGTTATAGGTCTTATAGGAGAGCGTGTGGGCAAGTTATAGGTCTTATAGGAGAGCGTGTGGGCAAGTTATAGGAGAGCGTGTGGGCAAGTTATAGGAGAGCGTGTGGGCATGTTATAGGTGTTATAGGAGAGCGTGTGGGCATGTTATAGGTGTTATAGGAGAGCGTGTGGGCATGTTATAGGTGTTATAGGAGAGCGTGTGGGCATGTTATAGGTCTTATAGGAGAGCGTGTGGGCAAGTTATAGGTGTTATAGGAGAGCGTGTGGGCAAGTTATAGGAGAGCGTGTGGGCAAGTTATAGGAGAGCGTGTGGGCATGTTATAGGTGTTATAGGAGAGCGTGTGGGCATGTTATAGGTCTTATAGGAGAGCGTGTGGGCATGTTATAGGTGTTATAGGAGAGTGTGTGGGCATGTTATAGGTCTTATAGGAGAGCGTGTGGGCATGTTATAGGTGTTATAGGAGAGCGTGTGGGCATGTTATAGGTGTTATAGGAGAGCGTGTGGGCATGTTATAGGTGTTATAGGAGAGCGTGTGGGCAAGTTATAGGTGTTATAGGAGAGCGTGTGGGCATGTTATAGGTGTTATAGGAGAGCGTGTGGGCAGGTTATAGGTCTTATAGGAGAGCGTGTGGGCAAGTTATAGGTCTTATAGGAGAGCGTGTGGGCAAGTTATAGGAGAGCGTGTGGGCAAGTTATAGGAGAGCGTGTGGGCATGTTATAGGTGTTATAGGAGAGCGTGTGGGCAAGTTATAGGTCTTATAGGAGAGCGTGTGGGCATGTTATAGGTCATATAGGAGAGCGTGTGGGCATGTTATAGGTGTTATAGGAGAGCGTGTGGGCAAGTTATAGGAGAGCGTGTGGGCATGTTATAGGTCTTATAGGAGAGCGTGTGGGCAGGTTATAGGTCTTATAGGAGAGTGTGTGGGCATGTTATAGGTGTTATAGGAGAGCGTGTGGGCAGGTTATAGGTCTTATAGGAGAGTGTGTGGGCATGTTATAGGTCTTATAGGAGAGCGTGTGGACATGTTATAGGTCTTATAGGAGAGCGTGTGGGCATGTTATAGGTCTTATAGGAGAGCGTGTGGGCATGTTATAGGTGTTATAGGAGAGCGTGTGGGCATGTTATAGGTGTTATAGGAGAGCGTGTGGGCATGTTATAGGTCTTATAGGAGAGCGTGTGGGCATGTTATAGGTCATATAGGAGAGCGTGTGGGTATGTTATAGGTCATATAGGAGAGCGTGTGGGCATGTTATAGGTCTTATAGGAGAGCGTGTGGGTATGTTATAGGTCTTATAGGAGAGCGTGTGGGCATGTTATAGGGGTTATAGGAGAGAGTGTGGGCATGTTATAGGTGTTATAGGAGAGCGTGTGGGCATGTTATAGGTCTTATAGGAGAGCGTGTGGGCATGTTATAGGTCTTATAGGAGAGCGTGTGGGCATGTTATAGGTCTTATAGGAGAGCGTGTGGGCATGTTATAGGTCTTATAGGAGAGCGTGTGGGCATGTTATAGGTCTTATAGGAGAGCGTGTGGGCATGTTATAGGTGTTATAGGAGAGCGTGTGGGCATGTTATAGGTCTTATAGGAGAGCGTGTGGGCATGTTATAGGTCTTATAGGAGAGCGTGTGGGCATGTTATAGGTGTTATAGGAGAGCGTGTGGGCATGTTATAGGAGAGCGTGTGGGCATGTTATAGGTGTTATAGGAGAGCGTGTGGGCATGTTATAGGAGAGCGTGTGGGCATGTTATAGGAGAGCGTGTGGGCATGTTATAGGAGAGCGTGTGGGCATGTTATAGGTCTTATAGGAGAGCGTGTGGGCATGTTATAGGTCTTATAGGAGAGCGTGTGGGCATGTTATAGGAGAGCGTGTGGGCATGTTATAGGAGAGCGTGTGGGCATGTTATAGGGGTTATAGGAGAGCGTGTGGGCATGTTATAGGTCTTATAGGAGAGCGTGTGGGCATGTTATAGGTCTTATAGGAGAGCGTGTGGGCATGTTATAGGAGAGCGTGTGGGCATGTTATAGGTGTTATAGGAGAGCGTGTGGGCATGTTATAGGTGTTATAGGAGAGCGTGTGGGCATGTTATAGGTGTTATAGGAGAGCGTGTGGGCATGTTATAGGAGAGCGTGTGGGCATGTTATAGGTGTTATAGGAGAGCGTGTGGGCATGTTATAGGTGTTATAGGAGAGCGTGTGGGCATGTTATAGGTCTTATAGGAGAGCGTGTGGGCATGTTATAGGGGTTATAGGAGAGCGTGTGGGCATGTTATAGGTGTTATAGGAGAGCGTGTGGGCATGTTATAGGTGTTATAGGAGAGCGTGTGGGCATGTTATAGGTCTTATAGGAGAGCGTGTGGGCATGTTATAGGGGTTATAGGAGAGCGTGTGGGCATGTTATAGGTGTTATAGGAGAGCGTGTGGGCATGTTATAGGTGTTATAGGAGAGCGTGTGGGCATGTTATAGGTGTTATAGGAGAGTGTGTGGGCATGTTATAGGAGAGCGTGTGGGCATGTTATAGGAGAGCGTGTGGGCATGTTATAGGTGTTATAGGAGAGCGTGTGGGCATGTTATAGGTGTTATAGGAGAGCGTGTGGACATGTTATAGGTCTTATAGGAGAGCGTGTGGGCATGTTATAGGAGAGCGTGTGGGCATGTTATAGGTCTTATAGGAGAGCGTGTGGGCATGTTATAGGTCTTATAGGAGAGCGTGTGGGCATGTTATAGGAGAGCGTGTGGGCATGTTATAGGTGTTATAGGAGAGCGTGTGGGCATGTTATAGGTCTTATAGGAGAGCGTGTGGGCATGTTATAGGTCTTATAGGAGAGCGTGTGGGCATGTTATAGGAGAGCGTGTGGGCATGTTATAGGAGAGCGTGTGGGCATGTTATAGGTGTTATAGGAGAGCGTGTGGGCATGTTATAGGTGTTATAGGAGAGCGTGTGGGCATGTTATAGGAGAGCGTGTGGGCATGTTATAGGTCTTATAGGAGAGCGTGTGGGCATGTTATAGGTGTTATAGGAGAGCGTGTGGGCATGTTATAGGTCTTATAGGAGAGCGTGTGGGCATGTTATAGGTGTTATAGGAGAGCGTGTGGGCATGTTATAGGTCTTATAGGAGAGCGTGTGGGCATGTTATAGGTCTTATAGGAGAGCGTGTGGGCATGTTATAGGTCTTATAGGAGAGCGTGTGGGCATGTTATAGGTCTTATAGGAGAGCGTGTGGGCATG
The DNA here is from genome assembly GCA_025379985.1 of Phyllomedusa bahiana. Lineage (NCBI taxonomy): Eukaryota > Metazoa > Chordata > Amphibia > Anura > Hylidae > Phyllomedusa > Phyllomedusa bahiana. The sequence goes on along the minus strand of JAODAL010017179.1, from coordinate 5,534 downwards.
TTATAGGTCTTATAGGAGAGCGTGTGGGCATGTTATAGGTCTTATAGGAGAGCGTGTGGGCATGTTATAGGTCTTATAGGAGAGCGTGTGGGCATGTTATAGGTGTTATAGGAGAGCGTGTGGGCATGTTATAGGTCTTATAGGAGAGCGTGTGGACATGTTATAGGTGTTATAGGAGAGCGTGTGGGCATGTTATAGGTCTTATAGGAGAGCGTGTGGGCATGTTATAGGTCTTATAGGAGAGCGTGTGGGCATGTTATAGGTCTTATAGGAGAGCGTGTGGGCAAGTTATAGGAGAGCGTGTGGGCATGTTATAGGTCTTATAGGAGAGCGTGTGGGCATGTTATAGGTCTTATAGGAGAGCGTGTGGGCATGTTATAGGAGAGCGTGTGGGCATGTTATAGGTCTTATAGGAGAGCGTGTGGGCATGTTATAGGAGAGCGTGTGGGCATGTTATAGGAGAGCGTGTGGGCATGTTATAGGTGTTATAGGAGAGCGTGTGGGCATGTTATAGGTCTTATAGGAGAGCGTGTGGGCATGTTATAGGAGAGCGTGTGGGCATGTTATAGGAGAGCGTGTGGGCATGTTATAGGTCTTATAGGAGAGCGTGTGGGCATGTTATAGGAGAGCGTGTGGGCATGTTATAGGAGAGCGTGTGGGCATGTTATAGGAGAGCGTGTGGGCATGTTATAGGTGTTATAGGAGAGCGTGTGGGCATGTTATAGGAGAGCGTGTGGACATGTTATAGGAGAGCGTGTGGGTATGTTATAGGTCTTATAGGAGAGCGTGTGGGCATGTTATAGGTCTTATAGGAGAGCGTGTGGGCATGTTATAGGTGTTATAGGAGAGCGTGTGGACATGTTATAGGTCTTATAGGAGAGCGTGTGGGCATGTTATAGGTGTTATAGGAGAGCGTGTGGACATGTTATAGGTCTTATAGGAGAGCGTGTGGGCATGTTATAGGTGTTATAGGAGAGCGTGTGGGCATGTTATAGGTGTTATAGGAGAGCGTGTGGACATGTTATAGGTGTTATAGGAGAGCGTGTGGGCATGTTATAGGTGTTATAGGAGAGCGTGTGGACATGTTATAGGAGAGCGTGTGGGCATGTTATAGGTGTTATAGGAGAGCGTGTGGGCATGTTATAGGTGTTATAGGAGAGCGTGTGGGCATGTTATAGGTGTTATAGGAGAGCGTGTGGGCATGTTATAGGTGTTATAGGAGAGCGTGTGGGCATGTTATAGGTCTTATAGGAGAGCGTGTGGGCATGTTATAGGTCTTATAGGAGAGCGTGTGGGCATGTTATAGGTCTTATAGGAGAGCGTGTGGACATGTTATAGGTCTTATAGGAGAGCGTGTGGGCATGTTATAGGTCTTATAGGAGAGCGTGTGGACATGTTATAGGTCTTATAGGAGGGCGTGTGGGCATGTTATAGGAGAGCGTGTGGGCCTGGTATAGGTGTGCGTGGGGGCATGTTATAGGAGAGCGTGTGGGAAATGTTATGGATAGCGTGTGGGCATGTTATAGGAGAGCGTGTGGGCATGTTATAGGAGAGCGTTGGCATGTTATAGGTGTTATAGGAGGGCGTGTGGGCATGTTATAGGTGTTATAGGAGAGCGTGTGGGCATGTTATAGGTCTTATAGGAGAGCGTGTGGGCATGTTATAGGTCTTATAGGAGAGCGTGTGGGCATGTTATAGGTCTTATAGGAGAGCGTGTGGGCATGTTATAGGTCTTATTGGTAGTCTATAGGATTAAGAGCTAATTTACCATCTAGTTTAAGAAACTTATATTATAGATATTTTCCTTTGCTGGAGCTGCTCATTCAGTTTTTTTGAATATATTCAGGTTTATACTCTGATATCTACATTGTACTTTTTGTACACACTACTCACAAAAAGTTCGGGATATTTAGCTTTTAATTAAAATTTCAGGATGAACATAACATTTCTTGAATTTTTTTTTAAATACACTTAGATGCACACACACATCCAACTGTTCAGTGTCTCAGGACTTTCTGCACAACTTGCTGGTCTCTAAGGCTATGTTCACACGATGTATTGCGGCGCGTACAGAAACTTAGATTATTATTTTCTTATGTCACACTAAAATATTTTATCAAAAACCTTAGACATAAATGAAGGTCATAGATTTGTAAACTTTTTTCTATCTAAAGCATTTATAGAAACAGAGAGAAGTTCTGAGATTCTATAGAAAGAGTTTGTTTTTATATTAAATATAAGTATAGCCAATTAAAAACACTTTCCAGTGGAGTCTGGCTTCACTAATACGAATATATTAATTTAAAAATAATATTAAATTCTGTGTAATCTATTAGGAATTATAACCATTCCCGTTATAAACGTGAGCAAATCATTTACGTTTTTTTTAATCAGATTTTAATTTTTTTTATTGAGCATAACTGGAGCTCATATGGTCACAGTCATATAAACTTATAACATACAATAATCATCATACACAGAATACTATAGTTATATTGTCGTTTTTCCTCATTTTCCCCTCTATTCTATGAGGCAAATCCTTTACTTCTAATCTTGGCAAAGAATTTGTTTATCCACAGGTTTAATAGGGCTTTTTTCTATTCTTCATCACTACATAATAAATAAAAAAAAACATACAGACCATCGCCCTTTTGTATCTCATTTATGTATCTTGTGTGTGTCTATGTATCTTGTATTCTTATAATCTGGGTTATGGCACAATATAATTAAGTGCTACTGGGAGCGTCGAGAAAAAGTTCTAGGTCTTAGAATCGTAGCTATAGAATATTAGATGTTGATCTTGTTATCTGGGAGGGTGACACATGGATACACACAGTATCTCACAAAAGTCAGTACACCCCTCACATTCTTGTAAATATTGTATTCTATCTTTGCAAAGGACAACACTGAGCATCTGACCCTTTGATAAAATGTAAAGTAGTCAGTGCCCGGCTTGTATCACAGGGGAGAACTCACAGCATCAATGTCTATGGGGACAAAAGTGAGGACACCCCTAAGAGACAGCAAAAGTGAGGACACCCCTAAGTGATACAATGTAAAGTAGTCAGTGCCCGGCTTGTATCACAGGGAAGAACTCACAGCATCAATGTCTATGGGGACAAAAGTGAGGACACCCCTAAGAAACCGCAAAAAGTGAGGACACCCCTAAGCGATACAGTGTAAAGTAGTCAGTGCACGGCTTGTATCACAGGGAAGAACTCACAGCATCAATGTCTAAACCGCTGGGGAACAAAAGTGAGGACACCCCTAAGAGACCACAAAAGTGAGGACACCCCTAAGGGACCGCAAAAGTGAGGACACCCCTAAGTGATGCAATGCAAAGCAGTCAGTGCACGGCTTGTATCACAGGGGAAGAACTCATAGCATCAATGTCTATGGGGACAAAAGTGAGGACACCCCTAAGAGACCACAAAAGTGAGGACACCCCTAAGTGATACAATGTAAAGTAGTCAGTGCACGGCTTGTATCACAGGGAAAATTTGGTGTGATCTCAAAGTAACACACAGCCATAATTCATTATCACTTAGGGCTGTACTCACTTTTGTTGTCACTTAGGGGTGTCCTCACTTTTGTCCCCAGCGGTTTAGACATTGATGACTGTGTTAAGTTATTTGGAGGACATCAAATTCCCCTGTGATACAAGCCATGCACTGACTACTTTACAATGTATCAAAGGGTCAGGTACTCAGTGTTGTCCCATGAAAAGGTATAATACAATACTTAGAGAAATGTGAGGAGTGTACTCACTTTTGTTGTCAGTTAGGGGTGTCCTCACTTTTGTTGTCACTTAGGGGTGTCCTCACTTTTGCTGTCACTTAGGGGTGTCCTCACTTTTGTCCCCAGTGGTTTAGACATTGATGTCTGTGTTGAGTTATTTTGAGGACACCACATTTCCCCTGTGATACAAGCCGGGCACTGACTACTTTACATTGTATCACTTAGGGGTGTCCTCACTTTTGCGGTCTCTTAGGGGTGTCCTCACTTTTGTCCCCATAGACATTGATGCTGTGAGTTCTCCCCTGTGATACAAGCCGGGCACTGACTACTTTACATTGTATCACTTAGGGGTGTCCTCACTTTTGCGGTCTCTTAGGGGTGTCCTCACTTTTGTCCCCATAGACATTGATGCTGTGAGCTCTTCCCTGTGATACAAGCCGGGCACTGACTACTTTACATTGTATCACTTAGGGGGTGTCCTTACTTTTGCGGTCACTAGGGGTGTCCTCACTTTTGTCCCCATAGACATTGATGCTGTGAGTTCTTCCCTGTGATACAAGCCGGGCACTGACTACTTTACATTGTATCACTTAGGGGTGTCCTCACTTTTGCGGTCACTTAGGGGTGTCCTCACTTTTGTCCCCATAGACATTGATGCTGTGAGTTCTTCCCTGTGATACAAGCTGGGCACTGAGTACTTTACATTGTATCACTTAGGGGTGTCCTCACTTTTGCTGCCTCTTAGGTGTGTCCTCACTTTTGTCCCCATAGACATTGATGTTGTGAGTTCTTCCCCTGTGATACAAGCCGGGCACTGACTACTTTACATTGTATCACTTAGGGGTGTCCTCACTTTTGCGGTCTCTTAGGGGTGTCCTCACTTTTGTCCCCATAGACATTGATGCTGTGAGTTCTTCCCTGTGATACAAGCTGGGCACTGACTACTTTACATTGTATCACTTAGGGGTGTCCTCACTTTTGCAGTCTCTTAGGGGTGTCCTCACTTTTGTCCCCATAGACATTAATGCTGTGAGTTCTTCCCTGTGATACAAGCTGGGCACTGACTACTTTACATTGTATCAAAGGGCCCGATCCTCAGTGTTGTCCCAATGTAAAGTTTTCGGCCGTCCCATTCAATTGAATATAATCCACTCAAGTGAAATACGGTGGATCACGGGGGGCGTGGCCTACCATGTGAAGAGAGAAGTCGTGCTGTAGCTGAGCTCCGTGCGGGCCTTCACCATAACAGCCTAATTAACACCGCATCATGAGCCCGAGAAGAGCTAAGAAGACGCAGAAGGAAAAAGAGGGGATTCCGGCATCAGCTGTGCCGATCAGTAATTACTTTGCGCCTCTGGCTGGGCTGGAGTCGGCCCCGGCCTCTGAGGCCTCCTCTCCGGAGCGGGCGCAACTTTACTTGCTGGAGAGCGGATCCCTCCGCGCGCGGCCGGATCTACATTCCACGGTGGCTGCGGACAGGGCAGAGAGAAGACGGCGACGGGGGGAGAGCTTACCGGACCCCCGCATTCAGCCTTCCAGAGAGCGGAGTCGGGCTGCGGCACCCACCGGAAGCGAGAGACCCGGCGTGGGAACAGGTCAGGAGTCTGGGGACGCAGATCTTGTGGCGGGAGAGCCGCCACTGCACGTGCATTGCAATAAGTGCCTGCCACAAAGGAGTGACGGAGGTATACTCCCTCTGATTAGCCCACAGCTCTTGGAGGGGAATAAGGCACTACCAGGGCTGCTGCGGATAGAAGAAGGGGACACTATCTAGGAGCCATGGAGAGTGCCTCTCG
>JAODAL010017178.1:40000-78517 GCA_025379985.1 Phyllomedusa bahiana | reverse complement strand
GCGGAGGGTCTGCTATTCGATTGGGGGGCCCCCAATTTTGGGTGTCAACAAAAAATTTCTGACCCCTCTGCTCCCAGTATTGGGCAAAAAATTTTACTGGAAAAATTTCAAAATAAGGGTTTTTGTTGATCAGCGGCCGCAAATTTTCCGCAAAAGCGTTGAATTCTTTGTTTTTAAAGGGCTCGGATGGCCCCCGGAGAATAGGGAAACCCCGGGGGGCCCCCTTAAACATGGTAGCCCTTAATTTTTTTTTTTTCTACATTCTCTCAGAAGGGAAAAAAAAACGGGGAAAGAAGGAAAAAGCAAGAGGCAGAGTATGGGGGGCATGTACAATCATGTTCTTGTGAAGGGGGGGCCCCCTAAAATAAACCACGGTGGGCCAAAAAATTCAAGGTAAGCCTTTTGAGTCAATAAACCGGGGGGCCTGGCCACCCCAGTCCGCATGTTTGCACTAGCCTTTTGCAGAAAAATTTGACTTTTTTTTATTTAAAAAAACAAACAAAGGCATACTTCAGTCAAGGGCAGAATATAGATAAATCCCCCCCTGGTACTTGGGAAAGGTATAAAAAGTGAAAATAAATAATGAGAGAAGCTCCAAAACCCCTTTAAGGAGGGAATAAGGGTAAAAAAAAACAAACCGCCATTGTATAAGTACCAGTTCACATCAGAATTAGAAACCCAAATATATGGGGCCCACTAATTTCAAAAACCCGTCGGGTTTTTGATCTTTCGAACCCCCTCATCCCTTTTTTACAGGAAAACCCAAGAAAAATTGACTTTATTATTTTAAAAACACAACCCCGCCCATATTATGTCAAGGGCTGGGGATAAGACGAACCCAGTCGGGGGCCCCAAAAACAACCCTGTGCTATTTGGGGAAAAAAATCCTTATAGGGAAAGGGAGTCGGGGGTTTCTGTTGGATCCCCTTTTGGAACCCGTCATGTAATGCCAATTTCAGCCAGTACCCCACTACTTTCTCTGTGTGCAGTTTTCAAACGGCCGGGACATGGGGAGGGGAGAAGGCCCCAATATTCCAAAATCAAGAGAAAGGGGTTTTGGGTCCTAAAACTTAGTTTATTAGAAGTAATAAAAAACACAAAAAAATTGGGTAGTTGCAGTAAACCCCCACAGAATACACTAAAAAGGTAAAAAGTAAAATAGGGGGGTAGGAGATAGACCCTGTGACCCTGCAAAAAATGAAAACAACAGTGCCCCTTAAAAACAGGGTGTTCCCCCCCCAAAAAAGGGGTCCCCAGGAACCCTAACCTGCAACAAGAAAACCTAAAAAACCCCAAAAAGTCCAAAAAGGGTTTTTTCTTGTTGCGGGGTTGGTTCTGGCAGGGGAGGGGTGTTCGCCCCCACAAGGCGTCCTCCCAGGAACCAAAACCCTGCAACAAAAAAAAACTTTAGGTTTTTTGGGATTTTTGGGGTTTTTTGTTGAGTTTTGGGTTTTCCTGGCGGGGGGGAGCCCTTTTGGGGCAAAACACCCTGTTTTTTTTTTTTGGTGAGGCACTGTGTGTTTTATTTTTTGACAGGGTCTATTGGGGGCAATTACCACCCCCACCATTTAAATTCTTGACACTTTTGGTATTTTACTGTGGTGTTTTTTGCGAATTCCCCAATTTTTTGTGTATTTTTTTAGCATTTCGCACTATATGCAATTATAATACCAGCAATCACCCCCCTGATATTGGGGGGTGGGGTTTTCTTATTGGATTCTTGCATTTGTGCATCCCCTTTGTATATATTGTGGCTTTTTTGCTATGGTGTGAACTGGCTTATTCAATGTGCAGTTTTTTTATCATTCATTTCAAAAAAAAAAGCCCCGTTTTAGGCCTTCTTGATTTTTATTTAAAAAGGGGGGGTTTCCCCCGGGTTTCCTTTGTTAATATCCCTTTGGTTTCCTTAAATCATTCCTCCCTTCTCTTTCGCTCCATGTAGTGAATACAGGCAGTGGCAAAGCCTCTACCACAGGGGTAGGAAAAGTCTCCGGCCATATAGGGCTGTCAAAATTTAGTCCCGCCAGCACTCGTGCCCAGCCCCCGCCCAAAATGAGGAGGCTTTGGGGCCCAAAAACCCTGTCCCGTGGCCCGGTTCTCAGTCCCTTTCCCCAAAGTTGTGTACTGGCACTGTTGTGATTCTGGGGCATTGAGTGATCCGGTAGCGGCTCTGGTCCCTGCCATTACTGCCCCCGATCCGCTTCTACACACCAAAGAACGGGCATGAACATCCTATCACAGGGAGATGGGAGACCCGGGCACGTCGCACTAAAAAGGAGGGGTCAGGCTTCGGTGACCCGGTCCCCTGTGAGCTCTTCTGGCAAAATTTTTTTGATCTACTGTTGTTTCCCGGGGGGGAAGCCCTTGGCCCCCCTATAGGGGGCAAATTAATAATGTGTTTGACCAAATAAGCAGCTTCTGGGGCCCCAGTAAAATAAAAAAAACCCTTATACTCTCCTTCCTTCCCGTCCAGGGCCCCGGGAAAACCGAATTTTTTCATGGGGAGTCGGCGTGGCTGGGGGGGGCCCCCCGATTGGTGTAGCGCAGTGGCAGAGGCATATGACCCCTTCGCCAATCGGTGCCGCACGGTGGGTCCTGTTTGGAAAGTCAAAAAAATGAACAAAAGCCAGGGGGGATGTGGTCTGGAACAAGAACAGGGGGATGGTTTGAAAAGGGGCCCCCCCTTTTCTTAAAGGGGGGTTTCATGCTGTTTCAAGAGCAAAAAGCCTTTGGGGTTTTGTTCCTGTCCTTCCTGGTCGGTGTTGGTGGTTCTATAACACCGGTCCCGGCTGTTGGGGTTTTAACAGTGATGAACTATTGCTCTGTGTTCCCCCTCTTTAAAATTTCATGACATGAGAGCAGGAGATGTTATCTCTAGTGCAGAGAGCTTCAGGACTCAAAGTTAACAAGTGATCAGTCTCCTTTGTTTGTCAGAGATAACACACTCTGGTCTTATGCTGACGGTAGTCCTGTGTGCCGACCTGTGGAACCGTTTCCTACATGTTGGAGGCTAATCTTTGTAGTGAGGGAAAACCCTTTTAAATTTTTTTAGGGGGCCCCAAACCGATATGATTTTCTACGGATGGACCCCTTTTAAAGGGGGGTTTTTTCACCCAGGATTTGGGTTTCAACATGTAGGGAAAATAAATGAAGATATTACCCAATTCAGTTTTTGATTTTGCTTTTGGGAGGAGATAAGTAGATTTTTCCTTCTTTGAGGGCCCAAATTTCTGGGTTTCGACAGGGTCTCCCTTTTTTATCTTCCTGCTCAAGCTGCCTTCAGTAGAGCTAACCCTGGTGAGTCACTCTCTGCGGGGGTTTCTCTTGAACGGAGATTTTTTTTTTTAATAAAAAGGGGATTTCCCCCCTTTTGTCTTGTGTACTTCACTTTATAAATTTTTTTGGGCCCCGGTCCTGCCAGGTAATAGGAAAGCAAAAGTGATAGCTCATCAGTTATGAACCACCCCCCCGCCTGAACAGGGGTGTGAGTAAAGCTTAGTCCCCCCGCACCTGAACAGGGTGCCGCCAAAAGCTTAAAACCCCCCCCGCACCTGAACGGGAGTACGGGGGCTAAAGGTGTAGAACCCCCCCCAGCCAAAAGGGGAAGTGGGGGGTAAAGTGTAGAACCTCGCAGCTGAATGGGAAGTGCGGCTAAGCTGTAGAAAACCCCACCGCGCCTGAAGGGGGGGGCGGGGGGAAAAGTCTAACCCCCTGCAACCTGAACAGGGGAGGCCGGCAAAAGTGTAGAATACCCCACCCTGAACGGGAGTGTGTCTAAAGCTTGAACCCCCCGCACCCTAAACGGGAAGTGCCGTTAAAGCGAGAACCACCCGCACCCTAAGGGAAGAACGGCTAAAGCGAGCCACCCCCCAGCCTGAAGGGGAATGCACGGCTAAAGCTGTAAAAACCCCCGCAGCCTAAAACGGAAGTGCAGGCAAAAAGAGTAAAACCCCCCAAAACCAAAACGGGAAGTGCCACTAAAAAGCGTAAACACTCACAGCAGAACAGGGATGTGTTTCAAAGTGTAAAACCCACCCGCACCCTAACGGGGAGGGGGCGGCTAAAGCTCTAAAACCCACCCGCAACCTAAAAGGGGGGGTTGCTGGCAAAAATGTAGAAACCCACACCTGAACAGGGAGTGGGCCTAAAAAGGGAAAACCCACCCCCAGCCTAAAGGGGGAAGTGCAGGGTTTAAAGTGAAAACCACCCGCAGCCTAAAGGGGAAGTGCAGGCTAAAGTGTAGAAAACCCCCGCCCGAAGGGGAAGTGCCGGCTAAAGCTTAAACCGCCCACGCAAGAAGGGAAGTGCCAGCTAAAGTGTAGAAAACTCCCGCCTGAACGGGGTGTGTGTCAAAAATGTAGAACCACCGCACCCTTAACAGCATGGTGAAAAACCACTTAAAGTTATAAACCAGCTGAAATACTGCTGGGTTTAGGACCGCAGATAGTGCCCCCCGCCCCCCGCCTTGATTACCCGTCTCTGTCCTTGTCCCCGGGTTTATACCCAGCCCCCCGGAGAGCTCTGTGTCACTGCGGGAAGGAGTTCGCCCCTACCCCGAGTTCAAGTCCCCCTGGCAGCCAAAAGAAAGCCCCCCCCACGAGTCCCTGAGCGCGAGGACACCGGCCGGCCTGCCCCAGCAAAGAGCGAAGGGGAAGTGACCGTGTGCCCTCCCCTTCTTCCTCCTCCAAGGAACGTGCATACTGGGGCAATGGGAAGAAACCCCCACAAGTGCGAGTTCGCAGCAAACCCCTTCCACACCCCAAAAACCGGCCGCACCCTTCCCAATTCCACAAAAAACCCCCCCTGGGAACCAACGGGGTCATGTTCTGTCACTGGGGGGGAAATCTCCGTAACCCCGGCGCTTCCTCGGACAGAAGGGGAACCACCGCTGTGGCTCTGCGGCAACGTTTTACCCAAAGGCCCACCGGGCCTCGCAAAAGGTGACCCAACCGGGGAGAAAACCTAAAGTGTGATTTCGGGAAGAAGATTTTCATGAGGAGGAAAGGCCCTGAAGCGCCATCCTCACTCATATGGGTGAGAGTCTGCTGGGGGGGTTTTAAAGGGGGTTTTGCCACCATAGAAAAAGATGGCATATCATTAATATGCCACCATTGTCTGTTTGGGTGCGGGCCCCAATTCTGGGACCCCAGTATTGGGGGAAGGGCCTGAACCACTCCGTGCTACTGGAGGGGGTTTGCGTTGTGCAGTCCGTTCCCATTGCTCTTTGGAAGTTCCGAGTAGAACCAAAGCACCACTGGGTTTTTATCGAATCCCATAAAAATAGCATGAGACTGAGCCAAGTGCGACCCGCTCTCCCCCCGGGCGCTGAGGGGGGACGTGTTCCCCACTGTGGCCCCAAAACCCCTTTTAACACCAACTGTTCCGGGGCTGTGGGACACTCCTTGCCATAGGGTCTTAGTACTTTCTGGCAGGCTAAGGGAGCGGAGCGAATTTATGAGCCGCCCCATAGGGGCAGGTGCGGCTGTTAATACGCAAGTTTCGGGCGGGCTCGATCTCTGCTGTTTCTGAGGTGATCGCAGCTGCGCACTGTTCCTGCAGTCCCGGTCCTACCCCGGGTTTTGGGAAATGTCATATCACGACCTTTTAACTTCCTAAGCCGCAGTAAATTCTTTCTTTTTTTTTTTTTTTTTTTTTGGCTCCTTCGTACTTCCATGGGACCGTTTGCTTGTACATTCTTCTGCATTATATATGTATTACAGAAGGGTTAAAAAGTGATGCCCACCCCCAAGGGAGCCAAAGTGGCACCCCTTTGACTTCTGGTTCCCATAGCAATGCTCACCCCCCCGGGCAGTTTTGTTGGGGAGGAACGGTTTTTTATCTGTAGTTGCCGGGCATCAAAGGGTTAAAAACAGTAAACAATCGGCTCCGTCCCTGCTGTATCGGGAAATGAGCAGCTCCACTGTTCTTTCCGTCACTGCGGGGCAGGGTTTGGAAATCTCTTCAATCACAACCTTTTAATCCCCTAGGTGCCGCAGTAAAAAATTTTTAGGCTCCTAGGTCTTCCTGCGGTACTTGACCACTAGGGGACGCGATTGCTTGTAATTTTTCTGCTTTATTGACGCAGAAAGGGGTGTACAAAATTGCCCCAAGTCAAGGAGCAGAAGATGGCAGCCATAGGCTTCTGGCTCCCTTTAGAAAATGCTTTACCCCCTGCGTCTCGTTTGGGAGGAAGGTTGACCTGCAGTTGCCGTGTCATCTAACTGGTTAAAAAGCAGTGAACGGAGCCAGCTCCGATTGCTGCTATGTGAGCTGATCGCAGCTGCGCACTGTTCCTCCAGTCACTAGCGCCAGGGTTTGGAAATCGCTTCTATCTATACGATTTAACGCCCTAGATGCCAAGTTTAATGCTTTTTTGGCTCCTAGGTCTCCTGTGGTACTTGACCACTAGGGGATGCAATTGCATGTACATTCTAGAAGTATTGCAGAAGGGTACAAAGTGATGTTTAAGCAGAAGATGGAAGCCATTGGGCCCTTTGGCTGCCTAGCAACTGCCAGCCCCCTCAGTCCTTTGCGGGGGGAACGCGTGACACTGTAGTTGCCGTGGCATCTAACTGGTTAAAAAGCAGTGAACAGAGTCGGCTCCGATCCCTGCTGTATCTGAGCTGATCGCAGCTGCGCACTGTTCTTTCGATCACTAGCGCCAGGGTTTGGTAATTGCTTCTTTCACGACCTTTAACCCCCTTGATGCCAAGGTAAATGCTTTTTTTTTGGCTCCTAGGTCTTCCTGCGGTGCTTGACCACTAGGGGACGTGATTGATGACATTCTTCTGATTATTTTTGTATTGCAAAGGGTTTTAAAAAGTGATGCTCCAAGCAATTCATAGGGCATAAGATGGCAGCCATTGGGCTTCGGGCACCATAGCAACTCTCCGGGCCCCCCGGCAGTCTTGTTGCGGGGAGGAACAGTGTGACACTGCAGTTGCCGTGGCATCTAACTGGTTAAAAAGCAGAGAAAACCCGGCCCCGATCCTGCTTTAAAGGGGGCGGGTATCTAACAGCGGGGGATCAACCGGGCTCGTTTTTGTTTTTAAACCCCATTAGATGCCACGCCTATTGCAATTGATGTAACAGCAGGCACCCGCCATGTATGAAGCGCGCTCAGTGAGCGAGTCCGCTCCAAATCCTTAGCTTACCATACATATTAAAAACACATTTTTGGGGACAGTTGTTTGGAAAGGAAAATTTCCTGTAGTCCAGAGTTTTTTGAAAGTAATTGATCTTGGGGAGTGACCTAAAACCGGGGAAAAAATGGAACCCTCTCCCCCTTTTGTTTTTTCTCGTGTTTAGGAAAAAAAAAAATTGTAATATTTAAAAAAAAAATTAAATTGTTTTTCTCCTCCCAACAGAGAACGACAAATCAAAAATGTCCAAATGCGCAAAGCACCCCTTTCCAAAACGAACCTCTGAAACACCCCAACTCCCAGAGGGCAAGGAGAACTTGCGAGAAGTGCTCCAAAGGTTTCCCCACCAAATACCACCCCACCCGCCACCTAAGATCTGCAAAGGGGCCCAGCGCCGCCCCCTCACGACCAAGCGGGAAAGGGGCATCGAGGAGGAGGAGCTGCTGAGCTCGGACTGTGCGGTGTTCGGCACCGCCCCACCACTGGCGTCGCACCCGTGACCCTCGCGCGATTCATTGTATTTAGTGGGCGAGAACGGACCCATCATGGCCACGAACTCCGATCAACGGCCCCCGAGGGCCACACCTGTATATACTGAGGATTCTGTGTAGAAATAAACCAAATGGAAAGTCTTGGATAGGGCTGTGATCACCCGAAACCAAGCAAAAAAATTTTCACATATTTTTTTGTTTTGGGGAAAACGGGGACCAAAAGCGTTTCTGTGTTTTTCCCTTTCCGGGAGACAATGAGCCCGGGCCTTTGACAAAAACTGCAAGATCAGACCTGTTTGTCACCTGTTAGGCAATGTTCTCATGAAATTTGACACTTAGGGAATGTTCACACAGCGTCTTTGGATCTGAAAAACGCATCCAAAAAAGCAGCGTCTTTCGGATTCAAAAAAAAACCAAAAGTGATGGTGGCTCGCAGGGTCCCCCCTTTAGTTTATTTAGGGCTCCTGCTGCGTCTTCAGTCAAGAATTGACATGACCGTTCCCCGGAACGGAACTAAAAGAGCTGGCGCGGTTTGGTGTCGTTTAAAGCCGATGCGCGTTTTAATAAAACAAAATGTAAAATCACATTGCTATTTTTTGATACGTGTTTGGGTCCTTTGGGGACCGACGGGGCCAAACCGGGATGAAAAGCGTATGTATCATGGATCAAAGACCTGTTTTTGGGAAAATACCCTTAGGCCATGTACACACGGGGGAATTTAAAGCTTTCGCCCTATTGGGTTATGGATGTTCACACGGCCCCCTTTTTTAAAAAAAGGGGATTTCAGTCCGTAATTAATGCCGGAGGCGCAAATTGCGGCTGGAATATCCCATCATTACGGAATCACACTTCACAAGAGAATATGATTACTTTCCCTCCCTGCTCGGGGAATACGCGAGGGGGGAAAGTGACATTAATTACCGAGGTATACCGCCGCTAGTAATGCAAGTTTATGGGCCGGCTAGGGGCCGGCCCCAAACGGCATAATTGCGGGGGAATTGCCCCTGCAAATAAGCGGTGAACCTGCCTTTACCAAGGCAAAATGCATGCTGCAATTACGGTAATTTATAGCTCTCATGGACAGCTATGGCTTACACGTCGTCCCCCCGCGCCTACTTCGATCTACTAGCCCCCGGGAGATAAGTACATTGTTCCCCGGATTCTGCACCGGGGGGGTTAATGCATGTTTTGGGGGCCGGGGGGCGGGGAAACCCCTCTTCCCCCCCCTCTTGGGGGTACGCGCTGATAAGCGCAAGCTCCTGAATCACACGGTGTATTGCGGCGTGTGCTGTAGAGGGTATGTTCACATGGCTTATTTTTATGCGGAATTGCGTGCGTATTTCGGCACCTATTGTGCTTTATACGCGGTGAAATGCGTGCCGCAATAACGGTTAATCCCTGTCTGAGGGGAGAGAGACTATGGATTACGCTTTATCCCCCTGCGCATTTTCAATACAATGTATTGTACCCTGGGGGGGGGCAGGGGGGTTTGACATGTTTGTTTTTTTGGCGATTGGCATGTTCCCGGGTTAACTGCGGGCGTAATTTCCGCCCCCCAATTACGCCTGGGCCAGGGGGGGGGGAGGGGGGGGCCGGCACTTCGCCGGCCCCTAACAGCATTGCTACCGGGCGGTATACCCGCAAAAGTCCTGTCAAATTTTTCCCCCCCCCTCCGCGTTTGCCGAGAGGGAAAAGGAGACGTAAAGCATAGTTTTCTTGGAACTGTCATTTTCCGTATTTCTGGGACGGATTTACTGTTTGGGGGGCACTCCGGCCCTAAATTTCGGGGACTCAATTACGTCCCACAATACGCCGTGTGAACATGGCCTTACACGCCGCTGACAATGCATGTCCCACCCCCCCGGTTTGGAAATTTTGGCTTATACGCGTCGTCCCAATCCCCGCGTTTTTTGCGGCACATAAAAAACCTTTTTTGAAAATCCCCTTTTTTTTGAGGGGATTTCCGCACCAAAATATACCCCCCAAATAGCTTTCAAAAAAGTTCCAGTGACCTCTCATTGATTCCAATGTAAAATCTGCACCGTCACTCGCACAACGCAGATTTTACAAGCGTATTTGCTGCAAGTGTGGGGCAGAATTTGAAGCGGAAATGTGTTTTGCTCCGTGTTACATACACTTTTAGATGCGTGTTTGACCCCAAAAAGGGCCCCAAACAACACGAAAAATAGGTGTGATTGACATTGCTTTTTATGAAAAGCCGGGCGGGATTTTTTTATACGCGTTCATTCTTTTTTTTGGATCCGCCCAAGAATTGACATGTCAAATTCTTTTCCGAAAACGCAGCAGGAGCCCTATAATAAATTATAGGGGGCGATCCTGCTGCAGCCAACACACATCCAAGCATTCAGCTACGTGTTGGTTATGTGTTGGATCCATTTCAGATCCGATTGATGCAGCGTCCAACACGGATCCAAAATCGGATCCCAAAACGCCCCCGGGGGCATCCCTTTCCCGTGGGAAACAGGTGTGCATGGGGGGTTAGCCCCCCAAAACCAAGGGGTTTATTTAACCCCTTCTCGTCGCTGTTTGTCATGTTTTTTCCCCTCTATGGAGCCATATTGGTTTTGTTTTTTTTTTTTTGCAGGCCAGGTTGTTCTTTCCCGTCACTATTATTGGGGGACATAGCACTTTGGGTATAGGCCCTTGACCTAGGAGGCTGGCACTGGGTGCAGGAGGCTGAGTTTTTTTCTTTCCTTCTCGGGAGGTGATGGAGCGTCGTTGATCTCACCCGTCAGGGAGGGTCGTCAATATGTTTTCACCGTGACGCAGATCCCGCTGAGGGCGTCGGGAACCCATTCCGGTTTTTTTTAACCATTTGTTTCTTCTTGCACCGTTCACTCGTCCACCTTTTACCTTTTCTGCGGTTTGGGTGGGGGTCTCATAAGAGGACCAGATTTCTGCTGTGTCACCTGATCTCTATCTCTCTGAACACTGTTGGCAGATATTGAGGCTCCATCCGGCCTCTTCTGGGGACCCCCTCGGGGTCAGAAACGGGCAGGGAAACGGAGTGCTCTTCACGCCCCTATCTGAGCTGTTAGAGACTCCCTTCCTATTAAAGAGGAGGATGTCTTTCCCTCTCAGGAGGTCTCCTTTAAGCGCAGTAGACGGTAGTGTTTGGTGTTTCCCACTCAGCCAGAGATTGAGGAACTAGATTCCTGGGAATGGAGACGTCCTGACAGGTGTTTACTCCCTACCAGGGGGCTTCATACCCTTTTTCCTGAGGAATCGGTATGTAAGTGATCAGGGATTCCCTCTGTTGATGCCCCAGTCTCACGTTGCAGGAGAACCGCTGCCCTCCCCATCTCGAGTGCAGCAGCCCTGCGCGATTGCACTGACTAGCAGGTTCATGGTTTCTGTAAATCCGTTTTTGAAGCTTCTGGGGGCAGCGCTGTGATCTGCTTTTGCTTCGTCCGGGGTCAGCAATGCCTCTACGTCTGGGCCAAACAGCAGCAGCCGGGGGATCTCATCTGGAGCTTCTCTTGAGGAGCGGTAAGAACTCGCGCCCCAGCTCATGGTTGCCTCTAAGTTCCATTGTGAGGCCTCCCTTGATTTGACTATTAGGCCACGTTTACACGGTGTAATTTGGTTCGCATTTCGCCACGTATTGTGCTTAATACGCGGCGAAATGCGTGTCGCAATTACGGTGATCCATAGCTCTCATAGAGAACTATGGATTACGCGTCATCCCCCCCCACGCGTACAGTACGATCGTTCTGTATGCGCAGGGCGATAAGTGACATATCAATTGTTCGTGGCGGTTATGCAAAGTGAGCAATGCATGTGTATGGGGCCGCCCCCCTCCACCCCGTGCTTCGGGAATATGCACTGGTCAGCGCGACTCCCAAAACACCTGGCGTATTGCGGCGGGTACTGTTCGTGCCACAATTACGCCGTGTGAACTTGCCCTTGGAGCATCTGCCAAGGCAGTGGCCATTCAGCGCTCTGTGGTTAAAGTCTTGGTCGGCTGATGCCGCCTCCAAAGCGACGCTGCGCTTCCCTTCTCTAGTAGCAGACTTTTTGGGAAATGTCTGGACAAGATCATTTCAGAAGCTACAGGGGGTCGTGGTTCCCTCCTCCCGTGACAGCCTCCACATAAGAAACATTGGCAATTCCGGCCGTTTGGGGAATTTTCCTCTAGGCCGGCGGCGGGGTCCCCCAGCTTGTTTTTTTTTTTTTTATCCTTCTTCCCCGCCCCCCTCCCCAGTTCGGGCATCACGGTGATTCAGGCAAACTAATCTTCCTTCATGGTCTAATCACGCCGGTTCGTGAGTCCAAGTGTTTCCGGGGTTTTTATTCCAACCTTTGGCTGGTTCAGTAAGGTCGGTGTTGGATCTCAAGGAGCTTAACCTGCATGGGCAGGTTCACAGATTCTGCATGAAGTCTCTTGGGTCAGTAACTGTCTATGGAGCAAGGTGAATTTCTTTCCGTCATAGACCTCCAGGGTTCTCACCTGCACGGCCCTATTGCCCCGTCCCACCTGTGTTTTCTTCATGTCACAGTAGGTTCAATGCAGTTCCTGTGCAGAGCTCTGTCCTTCAGCTTCACTACAGCGCTGATGGTCTTCTCCTAGGTCCTAGCACCTCTCATGGCAACCCGTCACAGCGGGGGGGTTACCATTATACCTACTCTGCACAACCTTCTTGTGAAAGCTCCGGCATGAGGCACCAGTCTGGACGGCATCAGGATCACCCTGGATAGTTAGGCGCTGACTTCATGAAAGGTGAAAGCTCCCAGCAGGAGTGCGCCAGTCTGGACAGCATCAGGATCACCCTGGATGCTTAGGCGCGCTTCAGGTGAAAGCTCCAGCAGGAGGCGCCAGTCTGGACTGCATCATGATCTCCCTGGATGGTTAGTCGCGCTTCAGGTTATAGCTCCAGCAGGAGGCGCCAGTCTGGACAGCATCAGGATCACCCTGGTTGCTTAGGCGCGCTTCAGGTGAAAGCTCCAGCAGGAGGCGCCAGTCTGGAAAGCAGCAGGATCGCTCCGGATGCTTAGGCGCGCTTCAGGTGAAAGCTCTGGCACGAGGTGCCAGTCTGGACAGCAGCAGGCTCGCCCCGGATGCTTAGGCGCGCTTCAGGTGAAAGCTCCGGCACGAGGCGCCAGTCTGGACAGCAGCCGGATCACCCCGGATGCTTCGGCGCGCGTCAGGTGACAGCGCCGGCACGAGGCCCCAGTCTGGACAGCAGCAGGATCACCCGGGAGGCTTAGGTGCGCGTCAGGTGAAAGCTCCGCCGCCAGTCTGGACAGCAGCAGGATCACCCCGGATGCTTAGGCGCGATTTAGGTGAAAGCTCCGGCACGAGGCGCCAGTCTGGACAGCATCAGGATTGCTCCAGATGCTTAGGCGCGCTTCAGGTGAAAGCTCCAGCACGAAGCACCAGTCTGGACAGCAGCAGGATTGCTCCAGATGCTTAGTCGCGCTTCAGGTGAAAGCTCTATCACGAGGTGCCACTCTGGACAGCATCAGGATCACCCGGATGCTTAGGCGCGCTTCAGGTGAAAGCTCCAGCAGGAGCCGCCAGTCTGGACAGCAGCAGGATCGCCCCGGATGCTTAGTCGCGCTTCAGGTGAAAGCTCCGGCACGAGGCGCCAGTCTGGACAGCATCAGGATCACCCTGGATGCTTAGGCGCGCTTCAGGTGAAAGCTCCGGCGCCAGTCTGGACAGCAGCAGGATCACCCCGGATGCTTAGGCGCGATTTAGGTAAAAGCTCCAGCAGGAGGCGCCAGTCTGGACAGCAGCAGGATCACCCCGGATGCTTAGTCACGCTTCAGGTGAAAGCTCCAGCGCCAGTCTGGACAGCAGCAGGATCACCCCGGATGCTTAGTCGCACTTCAGGTGAAAGCTCCAGCGCCAGTCTGGACAGCAGCAGGATTGCTCCAGATGCTTAGGCGCGCTTCAGGTGAAAGCTCCGGGCCAGTCTGGACAGCAGAGCAGGATCGCTCTCGGATGCTTAGGCACGATTTAGGTGAAAGCTCCGGCACCAGGCGCCAGTCTGGACAGCATCAGGTTCACCATGGATGCTTAGTCGCTCTTCAGGTGAAAGCTCCGGCACGAGGCGCCAGTCTGGACAGCATCAGGATCACCCCGGATGCTTAGGCACGATTTAGGTGAAAGCTCCGGCACGAGGCGCCAGTCTGGACAGCAGCAGGATTGCTCCAGATGCTTAGGCGCGCTTCAGGCGAGTTGTCCACTTCAACAAAGCCTTCCTGCCCCCTCCTAGAGAACTCACCCAGATTATTTCAATGCCGGTGAAGATTCAGGGGGACATGAATGAACAGGGCTGTGCCAAAAGGCGTAATTTCAGCCCGACATCAGGCGCAGCCCCGTTTGAATTACTGAAAAGGCACCCATACGCCATTATCAGGCACCTTACAGAGCACAAGCGTGTGATGCGCCTGAAATGGAAAGTAACCTCAAAGGGGCTATTCTGTCCTTGTGGGGGTCTAAATTAGCTTAAAAAAATAACGGTGCACCAAGAAAACAAATCACAACATGCGCTGTTGCTGTGAAAGTGCTTTCTGCTTTTATTCACAAAATGGTAGCTTTTTATACTTTTGCAAATTAGTAGATAAGAAGCATCACATGTAGCTGGCTGTGAGGGTCTATTGGCACGTCCTTATCTCCAGACCCCTCCTCACAGCTCAGGAATGTTTGGACACAGGGTGTAACTTCAAAAGACAGAATAGGTGCCAACTTGGATTATACGACGATCTCTACAAACTACTACAGGCGGCCATTTTGTTAACATATTAGTGACGAGATATACAGACAGCTTTTACATGCTGTATTACATAAGTATGTGCCTACATATAATAATATATATATATGTATATATATATATATATATATAATATATTATAATATATATATATATATTATATATATGGTATACACTAACTAATACATTAAAATGGAGACACAAAGGATCACACATATATAACCTTTGTTTCCCCATCCACTACACACCCGATTTTGGGGGAAGGCACTACAACCGTATGCAGCTATAAATTTATACCTTCACTATGGCATTTCTAGGCGCATTACTGCTGGAACAGGTAGAGCACTTTCAAAGTGGTTTACCTGATCCAGAAATGTCACCCTAGCGCTAGAATGCGCCTGATTTATGACCCACTGTAGAACAGGTTCATAAATCTGGTGCTTTCTAGGTTATTATAACGCGCATGAAATTTGCCGTTGGAACGCCAGATTTCATACGTCGCCCTCAGTGCTTACTGTCAGGCGGGTCTCTGTTCCGGAAACGCTCCCTGTATACAGTTGGGTGCAGCTCCTCAGCAGGATAATTTGCAGCTTTCGCAGTGTTTCACTTCAGCGAGGAATCCCGGCTCGCTGGCACGGCTCTTTAGTTTCCCTAGAGGAAATTGGCTTCCAGCCCAAGTAGAGCTCGATTGGTGTCCCCTGCGCTCCGTCAGGGGAAGGTGCTTTTTTTTTTTTTTTTTTTTTTCCCCCCTCTGCAATGGCCGATTATCACCAAGGGAACCTGCTTCTCAGCAGGGGGCGCTCTGTTTGGCTCCTGGACAACTTGAGGTCTCTTGGAATATGGATCCGGATCCTAAGGCTCACGTGGTGTGCTGGTGCTACCGTGGAGTAAGTTTGTTCTGGTCTACCTTTCCCCCCCCCTACCCCACAATGCAAAATGTGACACATACAGTTGAAGAGACTAACGGGTCATGGCAGCAACCTGGAACCTGGCGAGGGTTGGGGCACCAGCAGCTTTATAGAAGTGCCTCATGATGTTCCTGGTGTATAGTACTCTAGAGCTGCATTCACAATGCTGTAGGCTTCCGAGTTGAAAGCACTGGTTGAAGAGGTGTCTTTTTACCAGGATGAAGTCCTTTGCTGAAAGGAAATCTAACAGGCCCCTGCATGACAGGAACACAGCAAGGCTGTTCAGACATGGCTAATAAGCAGAATAGTGAATGCAGCTCTGGAGTATAGTACAGGATGCAAGGCTGTGGAGGCGGAGTCGGTGCCTATTTTGCAGGAGTCGGAGTCGTCATAAAATGGACCGACTCCGACAATATATAATAAGTTGGTCCAGTTAGTTCGATGCAAAGAGCAAGAGGAATTGGGTCCGGCCAGTGCTACTGCTCCCATATCTTCAGCCTCATCACATGAGGAGTGTAATTGATGACATGGAGCAGGCAAAGCGCTGCCCCAGGGGAAAAGATTCCGCTCTCAGGGCAAACAGATTTCAGCAAAATTTTTCACCTGCTTTCAAAGTAGTAGAAGATCAAACATTCATCAAGACTGACTGTGGCTGAGGCAATTCCTTTATACCCTGACATTGTTAGAGATGTTTCCCCTGTGGTCACCGCTTTGCCCCCAACCCAAGTTAGTGTAGAGAGGCCGTTCTCTATCCTGGAAATAATGAGATCAGATGTGAGGTCATGTATGCAGGACCTGATGGAGGCAATACTATTTCTCAGAACAAATTCAGAGACTCCACAAATGTTCCTGCAGTATTTTGCATATTTACAATTTTTGTGTTCTAAAGTCATATCCAATAAATATATTTTACACTGACAAGCAAAAGGGTAACAATGTTTGAACTTGTGACTTTCAGGCTCCATATCTCACCCTCCACTACAGCTTTGTACATGAGGCTACTGTAATTATATACACAGTCATCTTACCTATCTACATAAATTTGACTTGCAAGTATTTAGCATCTGCTTAGCTTTCCTGTAACTGCATTGTTACCGTTTTGCTCCTAAAAATCAAAATGTTAATTTTTATTATTTTGTTAGCGTTTGGGAAATCCACCTTTGGTTTTCAATACTGCCTGAATCCTTCTGGGTTTTGGATGAGATTCAAGCATATCTTGACCAAAATCTGATCCCAGGTCTCTTCTACACATTCCCAATGTTGGTGCAGACTGGACTTGGATACAAATACAGCTTTTTCTTCAACTCTACCCAAAAGTGTTTAAAAGATCAAAACATTGTTACCATTTTGCTTGTCAGTGTCTGTTCCACCTAAATAGCTTGATTATTGTATCATAAGGTGATAAACAGCCTGATGTTACCATTTTACTACAGTGAAGTTACCACTTAAACATGCGCCGTGTATGAGGGAGTCGGGAGTCGAATTCAGGAGTCTGAATCGGGAGTTGGAGGTTTGGGAAATCGAGGAGTCGGGGCTTTGGCTTGCCGACTCCACAGCCCTGACAGGATGTAACTCAGGATCAGTAATGTATGTACACAGTGACTGCACCAGCAGAATAGTGAGTGCAGCTCTGGAGGATAATACAGGATATAACCCTCAATCACTCATGTATTCATACTTTACAGACAGATTTGTAGTATGACCACAAGTTCAGAACACTGGTTTATTAGGAATACTGCAATACCAAAAAAAGCTGACGCGCAGCTCTGGTTACTGGAGTGTGGAGGAACAGGAAATAACCCAACACAGTAACTTCCCGTAACGGCTGAGACCTGTAACACAGGACATGGAAGTCAAACAGTGCAGTCTAACGGCGAGAACAAGAAATGCAAAAATGGAGTGAACTACTGCAGCGGGAACAGGAGCCGCGCGGCCTTAATACTCGGCGTTGAATGGATAATCCTTGTGCTTCTTGGCTCTGAGAGGAGACAAAAAGGAAAGAAGAAAATTCTGTTATACCTCAAGCACAAACCATAAGAGGGGAGGAGGGTGATCAAATGCTTGTGCAAACTGCGGCTATAAAATCTATAATTGTGACCTCACAAGAGGCTTATTAGGAGGCCGGGGAGCCTCCTGCAGCCCAAAACTTCATTTCCAGCAGAAAAAGGCGCCCACTGCTGGAAGATGCATCAAATGTTGTAGTTAGCCTTTTTTCCTCTCCTGCCCAGACCCCTTCAAAGCTAGATTTATTCTCACCATGCTTTTCACAGCCAGCTTCAGGCTCCCGCTTCCTGGCCAGGCTGTGAGGGCGCGGGGCCACAGCCCCAGGCTCCCGCTTCCTGGCCAGGCCGTGAGGCCGGGCCACAGCCCCAGGCTCCCACTTCCTGGCCAGGCCGTGAGGGCGGTCCTACAGCCCCAGGCTCCCACTTCCTGGCCAGGCCGTGAGGGCGGTCCTACAGCCCCAGGCTCCCACTTCCTGGCCAGGCCGTGAGGGCGGTCCTACAGCAATGAACAACATTTCTAATCGAGCCTGTTAGAGAGACATTGGTGATGGAGGGGTTTTAACAGCAGGGCACAAGACTACAAAGGGTTAAAGTTTGTCAGTAACAAATATAAACAAGCTTCTAGGCTGCTGACAAGACAAACGCAGGAAATCGCATCACCATCCCGGCCAAGGCTGCTACAGTTGGTTACCTAGGGAAGTTGGGGGAAGGAAGCAGGAGATGTATTTGGTAATAATCCTTATTTACCTTTGCCTGCATGTTAAACGCTAAATCAATGCGGTGGGAATACCCCTTTAAGCAGCAATGCATCATCTGAGACAGACCAGCACTAATGGCCACTGTCCGGCATCACAACCAGAGGACGTTTCTAGGACAAGAAGTCTCCTCTGTCAACTACTGTTACCAACACCGCGCTGTCAGAGAGAAGCGCCTGAGGCCACGTACGTGATGTTTGCACAATGGCGCTAATTGTTCTCATCCCTAAGCAACGAGTTTTCATAATTCACTCTGCTGTGCAAGGTGGTGGGGGTGGAGAAAACAAAAAAAAACACACACACTAAAAGAGGACCTGGGCAACCCCTTTAGGCTCCTTCTGCGAGGTAAAGGGACACTTACTGCTATAACTAATTGTTTTGTCGGCATCTACTCAAAATCCATGTTCATTATGTTAATACTTACGAAGATAAGGCACAGACCCTCCAGCCCCGATCAAAGCTGGAAATGTCCTTCATCTCTTCTGGAGTCAATTCAAAGTCAAACACCTGGAAAGCACCAAACAGTCTACAGTGAGAATAGTGATCCCGAGTTACATCCTGTATTATCCTCCAGAGCTGCACTCACTATTCTGCTGGTGCAGTCACTGTACATACATTACTTATCCTGTACTGATCCTGAGTTACATCCTGTATTATCCTCCAGAGCTGCACTCACTATTCTGCTGGTGCAGTCACTGTGTACATACATTACTTATCCTGTACTGATCCTGAGTTACATCCTGTATTATCCTCCAGAGCTGCACTCACTATTCTGCTGGTGCAGTCACTGTATATACATTACTTATCCTGTACTGATCCCGAGTTACATCCTGTATTATCCTCCATGTTTATACCTGGAAGTTCTCCTCAATCCGTGCAGCGGTCACCGACTTGGGGATGACGACCACTTTCCTCTGGATGTGGTAGCGGATCAGGACCTGTTGGAATACGTAGGTTATGTATTGGTTGCATGGATGGGACATTAGGGTAAGGGGCACAGCGATACCCCCTCACTGACCTGGGCGGCGCTTTTTTTATGCTTGGCAACAATGTCTTTGATTTTGGGTTCCTCTAGAAGCGACGGGTCCTCTGGTTTAGCCCTAAAAACAAAACAGAAGTCTAAATACGAGTTATGGTATCAGAGCGCAACACTCCCCGACTATGGGGACAACGAATATCCTCATGACCTTCCAATGGCTTCGAGCATCGGTGCGAGCCCCGTTTTCATGTCTGCATTGATCATAGAATTTTGGGTGGTCTCTAACAGGGCGAGGCTTTTGCCACCCCAAAAATAGGTAGTACTGTCTGGTTTGGGGGCGTTCTCTCTCCCCCACCCCACCGTATTGTCAGGTTGTGCAGGTCGGGCAGAAATGGGGCTAAATGATCTGAATTGTCAATGTACTAACCAGGGGCGGTCGGGTGATCCCAGGGGGCTGTACGCCGTCACGGCGATGCCTTTGGACTGACAGTACTCGATGAGCTTGTTCTGAGTCAGGTACGGGTGACATTCAATCTGGAATAGAAGAGTCAAGTAATCAGACGGTGAAGAACAAAGCTGCAGCGCCGCCGCCTGTACAGCGCCCCCCTCAGGACACAATGGTCAGTCCTGGGACACCAATACAATGTCAGACACTGCAAATATATAAGACTCAAGAAGACTCAACCGATTAAGAACATTTTAATATTAGTGAGGTGCATGCAGTGATTGGCGGTCTATACGAGCCCTCTTACATACAGTGAGAGGTACTACATGTCCTGTACTGCTCTTACATGTATTAGTGCAGTGCATGCAGTGATTGGCGGTCTATAGCGCCTCTCTACAGTACAGTACTACATGTCCTGTACTGATATTACATGTATTAGTGAGGTGCTGCTCTGTCTGCTGGAGGAGACCGTCACACCCGGCCTGCTGAGCGACCCATCCGACAGAATATTTGGGTTAATTGGCTCCTGATCCTTTCCACAAGTCTGTAGGACCTTGGAGAAGCCGTCTCCTACCTGGTTGACCGCTGGCTTGTACTTCAGGCAGGGCTTGCTCAGCAGCTGCTCTATTTGGAGGTGGTTGAAGTTGGAGATGCCGATGGCCTTCACCAGCCCCGCGTCCACGAGGTCCTCCATCCCCTGACGGCAGAGAAGAAGGACATTGAGGAACAGGAGGTAACGTCGGCGCTGTACACGCGGCGTCCACATCTCTGCCAAGAAGACTAGCGACCGGCACGGGCCCCCGGGTCAGGGCCGCTCACTCCTTGGCAGGACTTGAATCATCCATGTGTTACACTAATCACCGGGGGAATCTCTCTCCTTGAGGAGAGCACCATACAGGTGTTTAGAGTTTTGGAATTGCCTTTTTGCCCTCCACTAAGCATCTGCATATCACAAGGCATTACGGGAAAGGAGCCGAGAATCTTGAGCGCCCTCTATTGGATGTAGCAAATTCTCAATTTGCTTCTAACTCCCTGAATCTTTAAGAAGCAAAAGGGATATTAGCCAAGCCACTATCACCCATCTGCAGACAGCTGTTTTGGGGTTTTGCCCCTCATCAGTGCAGAGCAGAGTGCTACTGGCTGGTTGAGTGGGAGGCAATGAGTGGCTCGGAGATGTTCCCTTTTCCGAGCCACTCATTGCCTCCCACTCAGCCAGCCAGTATCACTCTGCTCTGCACTGATGAGGGGCAAAAACCCTGAAACAGCATTGTATGCAGATGGGTGATACTGGCTTGGCTAATATCCCTTTTGCTTCTTACAGGCTTGGCTATTTGAATCTTTAAGAAGCAAAAGGGATATTAGCCAAAGCAATATCGCCCATCTGCATACAGCTGTTTCAGGGTTTTTGCCCCTCATCAGTGCAGAGCAGAGCGATACTGGCTGGCTGGGTGGGAGGCAATGAGTGGCTCAGAATAGGGAATATCTCTGAGCCACTCATTGCCTCCCACCCAGCCAGCCAGTATCACTCTGCTCTGCATTGATGAGGGGCAAATTCCCGAAACAGCTGTCTGCAGATGAGTGATACTGTCTTGGCTAATAACCCTTTTGCTTCTTAAATATTCAGTGAGCCAGAAGCAAATTGAGGATTTGTTACATCCAATAGAGGGTGCTCGAGCTTCTCATTTCCTTTCCCATAATGCCTTGTGATATCACTAATCACCGGGTAATACTACACTGCTGGGGAAGCTTCTGGCTCGTACAGCTTCCCTGACCGCAGTAAAATAAAATAAAAATGTGTCTGCTTCTACTGTGCTTCTCCAATAGCAGCTCCTCTGGTTTATCCATATAATCAGCAATGCTGGAGCACCTGTCCTTCAAACGTTGCTGTTCCTCTGTTATTCCTCCTGGAAACGTAGGGCAACACTGGTAAAATGTTACCATTGCCCTTGTCAGTATATATTCCCCCACCAATATTAGACTGTATAAATTAACAAGTGGGTGTTGCCCGTCTCCTTTTTAGGGTTGTCTTCAGTCATTCATTTTCAGGAGGAACAACTGAGGAGCTGCCCGATGCACAGGATGTAATGAATGAATACAAGTATCTAATGAAACCGACCTATCAGGAGAGTGGTGCCGGACACATCTTTCCAAACAGTATGGCCGCACATGGGCATTACCTACCTCCCAGGTATCCAAGAAGTGGGTGTCACTGGGTATCACCAGCCCCTCCTCATCGGTGGGGAAGAACGCCTCTCCAGCCTGCCAAAAACACGACCACAGATCAAACACATGCAATGGACTTATTACCCATCAAAGCATTAGAAGTCCCACCGACTATGAACCTCAGGTAGTGGACGGTTCCAAAAAAAATGGACTCACACCCCCCGCTACCAGGTACTGCTCATTGCATACAGCGCCCATTGAGCCGCACAATAGGTCTTGTATGCAGCCAGCTCCCAAGCTCCCCCTAGAGGTTGCTGCAGGTAGGTAGGATTTCATTATTTCACTCGATGGATCAGAAAACTGGAGCCGACCCCTATAGAGAAGGAACCTGCACAGAAGTTTGGGCCAATGTAGTGAAGTGGGGAGGGGGCTTCACCTTACTACTGAGTTTTGTACACACTTTTCTAGGGTAATCTGAGCCCCCCACCTCCCAATGATGTTGGATACAAGTCCCTTCCTGAACACAAACATATGTACATACTATCTATCCACCGATATATATATATATACATACATAAAACACCAAAAAAAAAACCAACACACACATCACAAATTTTTCAATGTAAAACACAAAGTTTGACATGTTCAGTGTGCTGTCCCTGGTGCTGTAGGGGCTGAATCCAATGGTTATGACCCCGCATGAGAACTTTCTGTGCCAATAACTTTTGAGCTATAAGATATTGCAAATCCGATTGTAGCAACGGTTTGAGACACTTCCATTCTTTGATTTGCTACAAGACCACTTTCCCCATAGGAAAAACTTGCCCTTCATCCAAGATGGCGGCCACGTACCAGACAGCCATTACTTGCTGGGGTATTCAGATAGTCTGAAGTCGCAAACAAGAGAGAAAATGACCCGTCTGTAGATATATATTATAGTATCACAGTAGTAGCCATATGAGGTTTAAAATATAACTTAATTCATTCAATAAAACAAAAATAACTATAAATACTACTTAAAGGGGTTTTGCCACTAAGTAAAATTGACGTGAGAAGCTTGCAAACTAAACATTTTCACCGTTCATTATTAAAAATTCGGCACCGTTTTTGTTTTAGCCGCTCCTTTAGTGATCCATTGTTTACAGCTCGTCTCCAGGGGATACGACCAGGGCTGAGAGCTCCTCACCCTGGTCGACATGCTCAGACATCACCTCTCCTCTCAGGTAGCTACTGAGTGTTCAAACCCCAGGTGCTGTCATTCTACTCCTGTCCTCTGTGCTCCTTAGTAATTAGTCAAACAGTGCAGACAAATAAAAAAGAAACCTCAATCAGGCCTGTGCATTGATAAAAAAAACAAACAAAAAAAACACACAGGTTTGGTTCCTGTAGGGATTTGAACCTAGGACCCTTGTGCCTGAAGGCAAAAACTTTACCTCTCAGCTACTCACGATGCTTTACATAAACAGACCTTTGACTAGAGAGGAAAGGCCTGGTGATGTCATCCTGCTGGGTCACATGATATGCAATTCAAACATCACACACGCCCCCTTCTGAGCACACAGAACTGAAGAGCTGGAGGCAGGAGGTATGAAATGAGATCGTGGCAAAACCCCTTTAATCGCAATTGTGGATGAGAATATAAATGTCAACTAAACCATGACCATAATATACTGTAGGTCAGGGGTGTCAAACTGCGGCCCTCCAGCTGTTGGGAAACTACAACTCCCATCATGAATTTATATAATCTATAACAGTGGGCATGATGGGAGTTGTAGTTTCCCAACAGCTGGAGGGTCGCAGTTTGACACCTGTGCCATAGGTGATAAAACCCTATGACCGAGACTATCTTGATGATTACAATAAATCTGGGTCGCTGGAGGTAAGACCACCAAATAAACACATGTATATCTAACCCTATTACACCTCTAGTAATTCTATCAGGGTGCAGATAGAGTAATCGCCCCGACAAGGGCGGCCCTGCTTCCTTCACTACCCCCTGCACTCGCCCTGTGATTTCGTCACATACATATGGATAACAAATATTAAAAATTCCCAATTTTAAAAACACAGGGATAAAAAAGTGAAAAAAACACAGGGGAGGCAGAGGGTGTAAAGAACAGGCCCCCTTTTTGGGGGCGTTTTACTCTAATTCTGCCCCCAAAGTTTACTAGGGGTTTAATAGGGTTAGATATACAGGTTTTTTTGGGGTCTTCCCTTCAGCACCCAAATTTTTTGAATAAGATAGAACCCCCATGCCCGAAAACCCACCTAGTATATTAGGTCAGGGTTTAGTTACATTTATATTATCACCACAACTGCTTTTAAAGGGGGGTTTTTTGCCAAAATCTCATTTCATGCCTCCGCTCTGTGATTTTTTAAATTGCTACAGTACCCCAGGATGACATCACCGGGCCCTTCCTCTCTGAGTAAAAGAAAAGGTTGTTTATGTATAAAGCGTGAGTACTCGAGGAAAAATTTTTGCCTCACAGCACGGGGGGCCTTTGGGTTAAAACCCCTGAAAGGAACCAAAACTTTGGATTTTTTTCCTTTATAAATGCACAGCCCTTTTGTTTTTATTTGCATCTTTGACAAATTTCCCTAAGGGGACAAGGACGGGATAAATACAGCCCGGGGTTTTTGAACCTCAGTGCTGCCTGAGAGGAGAGGTGAGTCGAGCATGTGCGGCCAGACGATAGGTTTCACCCGGTGTACCCCCTGGAAAGGGCTGTAAACGAGGCACTAAAGGGCACAAAACAAAAAGGGGCGAATTTAAAATATAAGGGAAAAATGTTTATTTAATTTAGTTTAAAAGTTTCCCCACGTCATTCTATTCGGGGAAAAACCCTTAATTTAAATTTTATTTATTTTGTTTTATTGACCGAATTAAAAGTTATATTTTAAACCTCATATTGTTACTACTGTGATACAATAATTTACTTGTGGGGGTAACTTTAAATCAAATTTATACGGTGATTTAGATATATATATTATACACATATCTATGTAGCTACACAAAAAAAAAAAAAAAAAAAAAAAGGTAAGAACCTCCCCCCGTCCTACCTTAAACCTGTCGGCCATGGATTATTTTAGAGGTCCAAGAACCCAGCTTCGGGGCGGCGATGTTTTTCCGGGCCCCTGCACCATAGATTTGCAGGGGAGGTTGCCCCAAACTTTAAAACATAAAAGGGAAAAAAAAAAAAAAAAAAAAGTAACAAAATAAAAAGTTGGTTTTTCACAGTCTTGTTTATCATCTTTTGCCAAGATTGGCAGCCACTGTTTACTGAACTGCAGTACCGGGCATGGCCACTGGAACAAGAGTGGCGCCATTTTTGGAGGACTCTTTATTCCCACCCGTAACTGATCATCCATGAATTTCTTAGGAGTCTGGTAGTTTTTTTTTTTTACCTTGCTGGTAACAAACAGCTCCTCTCTCTTCAGCACGCCGTCCTTGATCTTCTGCTGAATGCCGGCCCCCACCTCGTTCTCATTCTGATAGACGAAGGCGAAATCCAGGTGCCTGTACCCGACCTCCAAGGCTTTCGTCACGGCTGCCGTCACTTTCCCCGGCTCAGACTATAAGAGAAGAACACATTCGATATTACCTACAATGCATCAGGTCTGAGCTTCAAACTCCCTTGACCTTGAGGTTTCCATACAAGTCAACCATGGGGTGGTGGGACCCCAATTTTTTTTTCCACCTTTCCCCAACGCACCTCCCTCTCCCCGCAGAAGAGGTCACGCTGCCCCCAAGCAGGTAACAGCATAAAGCCCCCATGTGGCAAAGGGTTTTCTTCCCTCACATCTGGGAACTATGTATCCAGGCTCGACCTGGCCCACGGAGAAGGGAAAAACTCCGGGGGGCGCTCGGAATGGCAGGTCTGAGACTGCTTTTTGGGAGAAAAGGGAAAACAAGAGGGACATGCATCATGTACAAGATGGGCCCCCAAAAAAACCCAATCCCCTGCTGGGGCCCCCGGGACCCCCGTCCAACAGCAGTCAGCAGGAGCCGAGTACAGGGCTGCCATCATTCATCATTTAAAAACCGTTTTCAGAGCCCCCACAACAGCCAAATCAAATGGGGCCCCCCCCCATACAAGTTACCTATTTTTTTTATTTTTTAACCTTGTCCAGTGGGCCCCTGACAGGAGAACTGCCCTATTGGCACCCCTGGCCAAGTTATATGGGGTAGTGAGGCCCTGCTGTGACTAAATGGTGGGTGCACAATATAATTTTTGGGAATACAGGGTGGGCTACATCTGTTATCTGCATGACTGTACTTAAGAATTTTCGGGACTTTCTTGAGCTGTGATATTTCAATACGTCCAAGACGTCCTTAGGTCAGGATAGGCATCGCAAGGGATTAGGAAGTTTGCTGGGTTCAGCACAGATGGATGATGGGGCGGGTAGAGAAGGGAAGAGGGTGTGCAAGCGAGGCCCGGAGACGGGCAAGAAGCAGCTGTCCCCCCCGTGGGTTAAAATCCACCTTCCCCAGAACTCTATATAACTGTAAGATCAAGGCAAAGGGCACACACCTGGTAAAGAATGTAAACCGGCTGCACTCAAATTCAAATATCATATAAAATTAAATAAATTATTGTCCTGAGTATGTTTTTTGTACAATAAGAAAATTTATGAAATCAGGATGGGGCAAGTTCCCCCCCCACACTTATACCAATACAGAACAAGCCCGAGCGATCCACTTGATTGCTGGTACAATACACTGCAATACAGTCATGTATTGCAGTGTATTTAACCATCCAGACAGGGCTGTCAGTGGGATACTGGAGGAGAGAGGTGCCCCCTTCCCTGGCCAAATTGCTATGACCTGGATCTAAGGGGTTAAAGACCAGGACCCCGATCGCTCCGTCCTTCACAGCAGCGGAGCTCCGGATGCCCCCCCCAGCCTTAGGTCACCATGGGTTGTGTCAGACACCTTGCTATGAGAGAGTGACAGACCTACTGCACCGGCGGCAGTTGCCTCTGGACACAGCGCTTCCCTCGTGCCCTGAAGAAGGTGACCTCTATCCCCAACCCCCGGGGTTTCCACAACGCGACACTTCAAAGCGGCCGCCTTCCCCCCCGAGAGCGCACGTCCGCCGCTTCCCGCCTGCCCCCCCAGAGCGCACACGTCCCCGCTGCCCGCCTGACCCTCCCCCCCCCCCCCCCGCGAGCGCACGGTCCGCAGCCCCCGCCTGACCCTCCCCCCCCCCCCCCCCCCCCCCCCGAGAGCGCACGTTCCCACCGCCGCCTGACCCCCCCCCGCCCCCCCTGTAGAGCTGCCCGTCCACCTGCCGCCCATGAAACAACCGCCACCCCCTGAGAGCACAAACACGTCCGCCGCCACCCTACCCCCCTCCCCCCCCCCGAGAGCACACGTCCACCGCCGCCAGACCCGCCGGACAGCACAGCCGAAAAC
Organism: Phyllomedusa bahiana; assembly: GCA_025379985.1. Taxonomy (NCBI): domain Eukaryota; kingdom Metazoa; phylum Chordata; class Amphibia; order Anura; family Hylidae; genus Phyllomedusa; species Phyllomedusa bahiana. The sequence continues at coordinate 51,475 of JAODAL010017178.1, read as the reverse complement.
AAGCACCCTCGACAACGGCCTAGTACCGCCGGCCATCTCCGCCTGACCGCCCACCCCCCCCCCGATGAGCACAAACGCGCGCACACCGTCCGGCCGCCGCCTGACCCCCTCCCCAAACCCCCCCCCGAGAGTCACACGTCCGCCGCCACCCTAACCCCCCCACCCCCGAGAGCACACGTCCACGCCGCCCTGACCCCCACGACAGCACAAGTCCCGAACACTCCGCCACCGCAGATCAACGGCAGAGAAGCATCTTCCCACCCGGTCGGGTTATAGAACCTCTCCCGATCAAGAAAATAGCGGCTACACGTTCTATCGGCCAAGAAATAAGACCACTACGCTGCACAGTAAAAGCTCTCGCCCGGCTCCGGATATTTAATGCTGCAACCCGAGGGGCTGTGGATCAAAGGACGGTGCGCACCCCCCGGCTCGCTCCGGCAGGAGGAGTAGGAGCTGGGGCCCCGCACCCACCACACAAGGCTCCACCGGGGCAGCAGGAGGAGGGGAGGAGCGGGGCCCGCACACCACACACAGGCTCGCCTCCGGGGCAGGCGAGGAAGAGGAGCGGGGCCCGCACCCACCACACAGGCTCTAACGACGTCTCCGGGCAGGAGGAGGAAGAGGAAGAGGAGCGGTGGCCCGCACAACTCACACACAGGCTCGCACCCCGGGGCAGGAGGAATATGAGCGGGGCCCGCACACCACACACAGGCTCCCCGCTCCAGGGGCAGCAGGCGGAGAGGACGGGGCCCGCACACACCCACACAAACAGGCACTCTCCGGGGCAGGAAGGAAGAGGAGCGGGCCGCACGACCACACACAGGCATCAAGCGTCCGGGGCAGCAGGAGAAGAGGAGTCGGGGCCTGCAGCCCCCACCCCACAGGCACGCTCCGGGGGCAGGAGGAGGAAGAGGAACGGGCCCGCACCCACACACACACAGGCTCGCACCGGGGCAGGAGGAGGAGGAGCTGGGCCCGACACACCACACACACACAGGCTCAGCTCTCCGGGGCAGGAGGAGGAGGAGAGGAGAGCGGGCCCGCACCCCCACACCAACACAGGCCTCGCTCCCGGGGCAGGAGGAGGAGGAAGATGAGCGGGCCCGCACACACCAACACACACTCGCATCCGGGGCAGCAGGAGTGAAGAGGAGCGGGGCCCGCACCCACCCCCACACACAGGCACGCTCCGGGTCAGGAGGAGGAAGAGGAGCGGGGCCCCGCACGTGCCACATCCACGCCACACCACCCACAGCTCGCCTCCGGGTCAGGAGGAGGAGGAGGAGCGGAGGGCCCGCACAATCCACCCACAGGCACGAGCGTCAGGGGCAGGAGGAGGAGGAGGAGCCGGGGCCCCACCCCACACACAGGCACCGCTCCGGGGCAGGAGAGGAGGAGAGTGGGGCCCGCACCCCCCACCCACCCACAGGCTCCGCTCCGGGGCAGGAGGAGGAGGAGCGGGGCCACGCACACCACACAGCAAGGCTCGCTCCGGGAGGCAGGAGGAGAGGAGGGCGGGGTGCCCGCACCCCACACACAGCTCAGCTCCGGGGCAGGAGGAGGAGGAGGAGCGGGGCCCGCACTCCCACGACACAGGCTCCGCTCCGGGGCCAGGAGGAAGAGCGGGGCCCAGCTCACGCCCACACAACAGGCGACACCTCCGGGGCAGGAGGAGGAGGAGGAGTGGGGCCCGCAACACCACGCCACCCACAGGCTCGCTCCTGGGGCAGCAGGAAAGAGGAGCGGGGAGGGGCCCCCACCGCAACACCACCAACCACGCCACAGGCTCGCTCCGGGGCAGCAGGAGGAAGAGGAGCGGGCCCGTACACCACACACACACACAGGCTCGCTCCGTGGGGCAGCAGGGAGGAAGAGGAGCGGGGCCCGCACACCACACAACTACACAGGCTCGCTCCGGGGCAGGAGGAGGAAGAGGAGCGGGCCCGCACATCGGCGGTACCACACACACCCAGCTCCGCTCGGGGCAGGAGTGATGAGGATGAGGGGGCCCGCACCCCCGCCAGCACACAGGCTCGCCTCTCGGGGCAGGAGAGTGAAGGAGCGGGGCCCTGCACGACCAACCCACAAGGCTCGTCGTCCGGTGGCAGGAGGAGGAGGAAGAGCGGGACCCGCACACCACACACAGGCTCGCTCCGGGGCAGCAGGAAGAGAGCGGGGCCCCGCACACCACCACACACAGCCGCTCCGGGGCTAAGCAGGAGGAGCGGGGCCCGCACACCACCCACATCACAGGCACCAGGCTCGCTCCGGGCAGGAGGGAGGAAGAGACGGGGGCCGCACCCACCCAGCCCACAGGCACGCTCTGGGGCAGGAGGAGGAGGAAAGGAGGCGGGGCCCGCACACCCACACACTGGCTCGCTCCGGGGCAGGAGGAGGAGGAGGAGCGGGGCCCGCACTACCACAACACAGGCTCGGCGCCGGGGCAGCAGGAGGAGCGGGGCCCACAATTTACCCACCCACACACACGATGCTCGCGTCCGGGGCAGGAGGAGGAAAGAGGAGCGGGGCTCGCACACCACCCACCGGCTCGCTCCGGGGCAGGAGAGAGGAGGAGGAGTGAGCGGGGCCCGCACTACCACCCACACACAGGCTCCTGCTCCGGGCAGGATGAGGATGAGGAGCGCGGGGCCCTGCACGCTCCACCCACAGAACAGCTCGCGACCTGGGGCAGGAGGAGGAGGAGCGGGGCCCGCAAGCCACCACACACCACCACAGGCTCCGGCTCCGCGGGCAGGAGGAGAGGAGCGGGCCCGCACACCAACACACAGGCTCCGCTCCGGGGCAGGAGGAGGAAGAGGTTCGGGGCCTCGCACCCCACACCGGTGGGGCCAGGCTCGCCCCGGGGCAGGAGGATGAGGAAGAGCGCGGGCCCGCACGCCACCCGACTCAAACAGGCTCGCTTACCGGGGCATGAGGGGATAGGAGTCGGTGGTAGGGCCGCACCACTCCCCGACACAGGCTCGCTCCGGGGCAGGAGGAAGGAGGAGGAGCGGGGCCCGCACATACCGGCACCACCCACCAACAACAGGCTCGACTCCGGGGCATGCAGGAGGCGCCGGGTGCCCGCACACAGGCAAAGGGCAAGCCAACCACACCACCCACAAGGCTCGCTCCGGGCAGCAGGAGGAGCGGGGGTCCCGCACCCCACCACTCGCTCCGGCAGGATGAGAGGAGCGGGGGCCCGCACACGGAAGACCCACATACGGCCTCACCGGCTCGCTCCGGGGCAGGAGGAAGAGGAGCGGTGGCCCCACACCACCCACCCCACCGGCTCTGCTCCGGGGCAGGAGGAGAGGAGCGGGGCCCCGCACGCCACCCCCCCACTAGCTCGCTCCTGGGCAGGAGGAAAGGAGAGCGGGGCCCGCGACACCACCCACACACAGGCTCGCTCCGGGGCAGGAGGAGGAGGAGCAGGGGGCCCGCACCCACCCACCCACAGGCTCGCTCCGGGGCAGGAGGAGGAGGTGCGGGGCCCGCACACCACCCACCCACCAGCTCGCTCCGGGGCAGGAGGAAGAGGAGCGGGGCCCGCACACCACACACAGGCCATCATTCCGGGGGCGGAGGAAGAGACGGGGCCCGCACACCCCCACCCACGTACACAGGCTCCGCTCCGTGGCAGGAGGAAGAGGAGCGGGGCCCCCCCGCCCCCCCCCCCCCCCCAAAAACCCACACCAACAGGCTCGCTTCGGGGCACAGGAGGAGCGGGTCCCGCACACCACCCACACACAGGCTCGCCTCCGGTGGCAGGATGAGAGCGGGGCCCGCACACCACACTACTACACGGGCTCCGCACCGGGCAGGAGGAGGAAGAGGAGCGGGGCTCGCACACACACACAGGCACGCTCCGGGCAGGAGGAGGAGGAAGGAGGACGGGGCCCGCAACACCCACACACACAACAGGCTCGCTATCCGGGGCAGGAGGAGGAGGAGGAGGAGCGGGGCCCCAGCACCACCCCACACACAGGCTCGCTCCGGGTGCAGGAGGAGGAGAGCGGGGCCACGCGACACCGATAATGCAGTCGCACATCCACACAACACACAAGGCTCGCTCCGGGGCAGGATGAGGAGGAGCGGGCCCGAACACCACACAGCACAGGCTCGCCTCCCGGGCAGGAGGAGGAAGGAGGAGCGGGGCCCCGCACAAGCCCACCCACCCACAGGCTCGCTCCGGGGGCAGGAGGAAGAGGAGAGGAGCGGGGCCCGCACCACCCACACACAGGCTCCGCTCCGGGTCAGGCAGGAGGAGCCCTCGGGGCCCGCACACCACCCACACACTGCATCGCTCCGGGGCAGCAGAGGAGCGGGGCCCGCACCCACAGGCTCTGCTCCGTGGCAGGGGAGGAGCGGGGCCCGCACACCACCCACCGCCTCGCACCGGGGCAGTAGGAAGAGGAGAGGGGCCCGGCACACCACCCACCGGCCTGCGCTCTCGGGCAGGAGGAAGAGGAGCGGGGCCCGCACACTCACCCACTCCACCACGGCTCGCTCCGGGGCAGGAGGAAGAAGAGCGGGGCCCAGCACCCACCCACCCACAGGCTCGCCTCCGGGGCAGAGGAAGAGGAGCGGGGCCGAGCACCCACGACCACACACAGGCATTTCGCTCCGGGGCAAGGAGGAGAGGAGCGGGGCCCGCACCCCCCACACACAGGCTCGCTCCGGGGCAGGAGGAATGAAGGAGCGGGCCCGCACACTCAACCACTCCCCAGCTCGGCTCCGGGCAGGAGAAGAGAGCGGGGCCCGCACCCCACACACAGGCTCGCTCCGGGGCCAAGGAGGAAGAGGAGCGGGGCCCGCACACCCGGCCACCACCCCACACACAGGCTCGTCTCCGGGGCAGTAGGTAGAGAGCGGGGCCCGCCAGCCACACACACCACAGGCTCACGATCCGGGGCAAGCAGGATCGCGAGGGCCGCACACCACCCACTACACAGCTCGCTCCGGGGCAGGAGGAGGAAGAGGAGCTGGGGCTCGCACACCACGCACAGCTACGCGCACCGTGCAGAGAGGAGGAGGAGGAGGGGTCCCTCACACCACACAACACAACGGCTTCGCTCCGGGGGCATGAGGAGGGAGGAGCGGGGCCGCGACCGCACCCACACACAGGCTCGCGTCCGGGGCAGGAGGAGGAAGGAGCGGGGCCCGCACACCACACACACAAGGCTTCCGCTCCGGGGCAGGAGGAGGAAGGACGGGGCCCGCAACACCACACACACGGCTCCTCCGGGGCAGAGGAGCGAGGAGGGGAGCGAGGGGGGTTGGGGGGGGGGGGGGGGGGGGGGGGCCCGCACAGGCCACACACACACAGGCTCTCCTGTCTCTGCGTCCGGGGCAGGAGGAAGAAGGAGGACGGGGCCCGCACACCCCCCACGGACACAGGCTCCACCGATGCTCGGGGCAGCAGGAGAGCGGGGCCCGCAACGACCACCCACACACAGGCTCGCTCCGGGGCAGACATGAGGAGCGGGGTCCCGCACCCACAGGCCTCGCTCCGGGGCAGGAGGAGAGGAAGGAGCGGGGCCCGCACACCACGCCCACCGGGCTCGCTCCGGGGCAGGAGAAGAGGAGCGGGGCCGCACCACCACTCGCCAACTGGCTCTGCTCCGGGCAGGAGGAAGAGAGCGGGGCCCGCACATAGCCACCCAGCGCACACAGGCTCGCACTCCGGGGCAGGAGGACGAGGAGCGGGGCCCGCACTTAAACTATCGCTGTCCCACCCAGGGACACAAGGCTCCGCCTCCGGGCAGGAGGAGGAGAGCGGGGCCCGCCACCTCACCAGCTCGCTCCGGGCAGGAGGAAAGAGGAGCGGGCCGCGCACACCACACACACACAGGCTTCCCGCTCCGGGGACAGGAGTAGGAGGAGGAGGAGCGAGGGCCCGCACATGCGGTCTCCACGCCACACACGCAGGCTCTGCTCCGGGGCAGGAGGAATGAGGAGCGGGGCCCCTCCACCACACACACACAGGCTCGCTCCGGGCAGCAGTGGAGAAGGAGCGAGGCCCGCACACCACACACACAGGCCTGCTCCGGGCAGGAGGAGTGAGGAGGAGCGGGGCCCGCACACCCACAACAACACAGGCACGCTGCCGGCAGTAGGAGGAGGAGGATGCGGGGCCCCTGCACAGACCACACACAACAGCAGGCATCCTGCTCCGGGGGCATGAGGAAGAGAGGAGGAGCGGGGCCCGCACACCACCCACAGGCTCGCCACCGTGGGCAGCAAGGAAGAGGAGGACGCGGACCCGCCACACCCACACACACACAGGCTCCGACCGGGGCAGAGTAAGAGGAGGAGCGGGGACCCGCACAACAGCCACCCACCACACACGGCTCGCACCGGGGCCAGGAGGAGGAGGAGGAGGGGCCCACACCCCACACACAGGCTCGCTCCGGGGCAGTAGGAGAGGAGCGGGGCCCGCACCCACCCACCACACAGCTCACTCCGGGGCAGCAGTGATGAAGAGGACGGGGCCCGCACACCACCCACTCCCACAGGCTTCGCATCCGGGGACAGCAGGAGGAAGAGGATGGGTCCCCGCAACACCACACAGTCCAGGCTCGCTCCGGGGCAGCAGGCGGAGGGAGTGGGGCCCGCACACCACACACAGCTCCGCTCCGGGGCCGGAGGAAGAAGAGGAGCGGGGCCACCACTCCACCCACTACAGGCCTCGCTCCGGGGCAGGAGAGGAGGAGGAGCGGGGCCCGCACAACACACACCAGGCTAGCTCCCGGGGCAGGAGAGGAGAGGAGGAGGAGCGAGGCCCCGCACGACAACACAACGCTCGCCGGGGCAGCAGGAGGAGCGGGGCCCCCGCACACCCAACAGCTCGCGACCGGGGCAGCAGGAGGAGCGGGGCCCGCACCCACGCCACACACAGGGCTCGCTCCGGGGCAGGAGGAAGAAGAGAGCGGGCCCCCCACACCACACACAGGCTCGCTCTCGGGCATGAGGAAGAGGAGGAGCCGGGGCCCCGCCCCCACACCCAGGCTCCTGCTCCGGGGGCAGCAGGAGGAATGAGGTAGCGGGCCCGCAACCACCACACACACACGGCTCGCCTCCGTGGCAGCAGGAGGAGGAGCGGGGCCCGCACACAGGCTCCGCCTGTCCGAGGGCAGCAGGAGAGGAGCGGGGCCCGCACACCACACACAGGCTCAGCTGCCGGGGCAGGAGGAGGAAGAGGAGCGTGAGGCCCGCACAGTACCCCACAACACAGGCTCGCTCCGGGGCAGGAGGAGGAGGAGGAGCGGGGCCCGCACACGCCGGCCATCCACACACCAGGCTCGCTCCGGGGCAGGCAGGAGGGAAGATGAGCGGGGTCCCGCCACACCACAACACAGGCTCGCTCCCGGGGCGAGGAGCGGAGGAGCGGGGCCCGCACAAACCACGCCCACCCACAGGCTCGCTCCGGGGCAGCAGGCAGGAGGAGGAGCGGGGCCCGCACACCCACCCACTCACCACAGGCTACGCTCCGGGGCAGCAGGAGGAAGAGGAGGCGGGGCCCCGCACACCACCCACAGCCTCGCTCCGGGGCAGGAGGAGGAGGTGAGGAGCGGGGCCCTGCACACCACACCACCAGGCTCACTCCGGGGCAGGAGAAGAAGTGGAGCGTGGCCCGCACACACACAACACAGGCTCGCACCGGGCAGCAAGGAGGTGAAGAGGAGGAGCGGGGCCCGCAACACACACACCGGCTCGCTCCGGGGCAGGAGGAAAAAGAGGAGCGGGGCCCACAACCACACAAACCAAAAGGCGTCGCTCCGGGGGCAGCAGGAGGAGGAGCGGAAGGGACCCCGCACAACCCACACACAGGCTCGCCTCTCGGGGCAGGAGATGAAGAGGAGCGGGCCCGCACCCACAAACACAGGCTCCGCTCCGGGGCAGGAGGAGGAGAGAGGAGCGGGGCCCCGCCACACACACACAGGCTCGCTCCGGGCAGCAGGAGGAGGAGGACGGGGCCCGCACCACCACAACACCAAGGCTCCTCCCGGGGCAGCATGAGGAGGAAGAGGAGCGGGGCCACGCACACCACACACATCTCCGCTTCACGGGGCAGGCAGAGGAGTGAAGGCAGCGGGGCACACGCACCACACCCATCCCACACACAAGGCTCCGCTCCGGGGGCAGGAAGGAGGAAAGAGGAGCGGGGCTCAGCACCCACACACCCACTGGCTCGCTCCGGGGCGGAAGGGAGGAGGAGCGGGCCCGCACCCACTACACACAGTACCACAGGCTCAGCTCCGGGGCAGGAGAGGAGGAGGGGAGCGGGGCCCGCACCCACACACAGGCACACTCCGGGGTCAGGGAGGAAGAAAGGAGCTGGGCCCGCACCCACACAGGCGTCGCTCCGGGCAGGAGAGGAGGAGGAGAGCGGGGGCCCGCACCCACAAACACAGGCTCACTCGGGGCAGGAGGAATACAGAGGATCGGGCCCGCACAGCCGCCACCCACACACAGCTCGGCTCCGGGGCAGGAGGACGAAGAGGAGCGGGGCAAACACACACCACCCACCCACACACCAAGGCTCCCTCCGTGGCAGGAGAGGAAGAGGACGGGGCTCGCACCCACCCACCCACAGGCTCGCCCGGGCAGGATGAGGAGGGGAGGAGCCGGGGCCCGCACCCACACACATCACAGGCTCTCGCTCCGGGGCAGAGGAGGAGGAGGAAGAAGGGCGGGGCCCGCACACCACACACAGGCTCGACCTTTAGGCTTGATGCTCCCCCCCTTCACCCACACTAGCAGGCCATAAACTGAAGACGCCAGTTCAACCCCTATAAAGGTTTTTTCCCCACAATGATCATTATCCTGATTAGGAAGTGAGATTTTATCTGCTCTGTGTGCACACAAATGGCTCTAGGTTACCCTCCATATCCTGAATAGACAGAGCGGGGAAGTGAGGTCACCATGGTCGGATGGAGCAGAGACTTTATCTCTAACAAGATTAGCTTGTTTGTTGTCACTCCTTGGAGCTCTGTAGCTTTGCTTCCTACCGATTAAATCTCCTGCACTTATGTCATTGGAACTCTCAGCTAGTTCTAGAGGAACTAAATATGCTAATCACTGCTATAGAGCCACCCACAGCCTGACCAGGCAGTGCGAGTCTGAAGCTGCCTGTGACTCTGTGAAACACGATGGGACCAAGCAATTTTTCTTGTTTGGTTCGTCGTCGTATTACATAACTTTTTCATTTCTCCATCGACATAGCCGGGGTGCGCCGCGTGGTCAGTAGGGGGCAGAGACAGCTATTAAGATTGTGTAACAGCCCCCCCCTCCAGGGTAGGAAGCCTGGGGCTTAAGAGGTGGAAGGGGTTAAGGGGCCTGGGCAGGGCTGGCAGCTGTGCCACCGCCTGCAAGTGTGCGCCAGAGCTGCCGACCAAGAGGACACCTGCTCCCAGTGCTGCCGCCATCACCTCTGCCAAGCAGCGGGCAAGGGGGAGTCGCTGCAGCTGTGTCCGTCCCTGCTCATGTGTCTAGGCTCTCAAAGGCCACATAAAATGAGGTCAATTAAGCCCTCGAACAAACACGACTTGGATCCCATCATGGGCCCCGAGAGCTTAGACACAGCGAGCAGGGACGGACACGGGCAGGAGAACATGGTAAGCACTTGGCAGAGGACCCGCAGACAGGCGGGCGGGCGGCCCCGACGACAGAAAGACAGACGGGCGGGCGTCCCCGAGCCGCAGACAGACAGACGGGCGGGCGTCCCCGAGCCGCAGACAGACAGGCGGCCCCCCATCTTGGATTCAGAGCACTAGCCCACACCTGTCCGGCCGCCGCCCCTCCAGGAGGCTCTCGAGTCACTGATGCGGGTTTTCTTTGGGACCCAAATTGACTTTTTTTAAGGTTTAAACCCCCCCCCCCCCCCCCCCTCTATCGCAGGGCGCCCCTCCGCCTGTATTACAATGAGAGGGGCCGCCGCTGCTGCTGCCCGGCCAGGAGGGGGCCCGTTTCTCGTTGCCATGGAGACCTATGTGCTCGGCAGCGCCCCCCCCCCCCCCCTCACCCGGGCGACACCGAAGCTTCCGTCACTTCTGACAAGTCGACAGATCATTATAGACACATGGATGGAGCGCCCCTTTAAGTCTCAGGCTTCTGGGCGCTTTGCTGCTGCGTGACACACACCGGACGCGCTCCATAGAAGGGACCGGCAACAGCAATAACTTCAATGGGCAGCAAACAGATTGGGCAAAAACCGCACGGTGTGAACAGAGCCCAGGGACATCCGGGTAACACAGCCGCGCGTCCTCACCTTCCACGTCCCCAGGCCGAGGATGGGCATCTTGGCCCCGGTGTTGAGCTCCACATGCAGCGGTCCCTTCATGTCTCTGTCTCCGCTGCTCCTGCCGCCCGCGATCTGCGCTACATCCCCCTCGGCCGCCCGGCTCCATGCTGAAGGCGAGCGCTGATTGGCCGCCTGGTGGGTGTGGGACGCAGCTGATTGGTGGAGGCGAGGAGTGGGCGGAGACCTTGAGCGCGCACTGGGGGGCGGGGCGTGATCTTGAACTTAACCCCGCCCCGCGGCGGCGTGCGCTGTGCCCCCCACGTGGTCTGGTGTGATATAGAATATAATAACTGCCCCCCCTCCCCAATACATTATAGGGGAGCACAGCAGTGTAGAGGTCAGATCCTTATAACATTAGATAATATGGGGGTGCAGGAGGTGACATTAGATAATATGAGGGTGCAGGAGGTGATATTAGATAATATGAGGGTGCAGGAGGTGATATTAGATAATATGAGGGTGCAGGAGGTGACATTAGATAATATGGGGGTGCAGGAGGTGATATTAGATAATACGGGGGTGCAGGAGGTGACATTAGATAATATGGGGGTGCAGGAGGTGATATTAGATAATATGAGGGTGCAGGAGATGACATTAGATAATATGGGGGTGCAGGAGGTGATATTAGATAATACGGGGGTGCAGGAGGTGACATTAGATAATATGAGGGTGCAGGAGGTGACATTAGATAATATGGGGGTTGGGAGGTGTTATTTGGGATATTGGGGGGGTGCAGGTTTGGCTTTAATAATTGAGGGTGCAGGAGAGGAACATTAGATAATAGGGAAAATTCGGGAGGTGATATTAATAATATGGGGGTGCGGATGTATATTAGAAAATATGAGGGTGCAGGGTTACAAAGATAAATATGGAAGTGCAGGAGGTAATTTTAAGATAATATGGGGGTGAAAAGGAAAAAGGTGAAATTGGGTTTAATTTATGAGGGGGGAAAGGAAGATGCCCCTTTAGAAATTTCGGGGGTGCGGGAAAGGTGATATTAGAAAAATTTAATGAGGGTGCGGGAAAATAAACTTTAAGATAATATAGGGGGGTCGGGAGGTGACATTAGTTTAATAGGGGGGGCCCAGGAGGTGATATTAGATAATGGGGGGGGTGGCAGGAGGTGATATTGAAAAATAGGGGGGGTGCAGAGGTGATATTAGAAAATT